>PCFV01000233.1:0-34124 GCA_002812785.1 Phytophthora litchii | reverse complement strand
TTTGACAAACAACAGGAAAAATACAAAAATCAAAAGATATCTATTCTATGTCGTTCAAGGCTTATTGCTTCTGTTGAGCTTTTCACCGCGGGGTAAACTGCAATACATCTCGCTGCATCTTTAACCATTCCTCCATCTGCAACCGTTCAAGCGCGCGAGCGTTGGCAAGACGCTGTTCGACAATTTGTGAAAGTGCTCGCTGATGGGTACTTTCAAGCACCTCGAGTTGACCATTACTCAAAGTACTGAGATCCGTTCCAGGAACCAAGTGGAATGCACGCAAATCCACAGCGGAGGCCCGTGATTCGGAGGCCTCCAGGATATGTTGCATGGTCCCCAAAGAGTAGCGAACGGAATCATCTTGAGCACCAGCATTTGTTAAATTTGACATGGAGAGACCCAGTGACGCGGCTTGGGCCTGTGCAAGACTGTTGCGGATCATAGAGTCCTTCGCGATCACCTCGTGACATCTGACGCACTTAAACATGATCGAATCTGCCGTTCGGAACGCCGACGACTCGAGACAGGATACACAGTACAGTTGTGTACATGCCGAAGAGGTCTTGTCGTCAGCACTTCCGGACATACCACCACTGCACTGCAAATTATCGTTCACGAGCTCACCACATAGACCGCAGGCCAGGTAACTTAGTGTCTCAGCCACATTCTCGTTGCTCAGTCGTAGCTTGTTCACCCATCTATCGCGAGCTTCTCGTGCCACTTGGTGGTTACCGCTGATTCGCTGTTGTTTCCAAGTTAACCGTCCAGCTGACAAGTAATGTAAACTCGTCGACGATAACGATGATGAAGCTACGGTATACGGGGATATCGTAGGTGAAGAACCAAAGCCTGGTCGCCACGGCGAAGTAGACGAAAGCGAAAATCCGCTTGAACTCGCTGCTGCTGTGGCAGATGACACACTTGACGTATTCGTTAATCCAGTTGTCATCCCAAGTGATCGGAAGGTCAGCGCATTCGGGTTCAGTAGCGATGATGAAGCAATTGACCTTGACGCACGACTACTTGTAATGGAGGCACTCGTCTCTTTGCACCGTTCTTCTTGAGCTCTGGTCGACGCATGTGCGACAACGGAGGGTGAATCTGATGCTGCCAACGCTGGATTCGCCCGCCCACCAGTCGAATTTCGAGTATCGTTTGCTCGTTGGCTAAACTTTCGACGAGGTGTGTTAAGAGCTGGTTTGGGAGGCGAGGTGGTCGTAGATTTTCGCCGCGTAGGATTCGACGACAGTGCCTTCTCCTTCGGTGAACTTGATGGGGCTTTTACCGAACCACTGCCGATAATTGTTGCAACAGAAGAGCGTTGCTTCTTACCCACGGTTGTCCATGCTCCGGTTGATGGGGTCGTGTAAGCATTTTGAGCCATCGTATGCGTTTCTATTGTGCTGTCCTCAACCTCATTATCGCTGTCCTGGCCGACTGACACAATTGACTCACGAAGTGGCTCCTCCTCCTCAGAGCTTGCAACACTTGCTTCGTCCTCTTTTGCTTCGGGAATATTAGTGATCTCCGTCGTAGTATCACGGTCGGGCTCAGCAGAAGGCTCTTCGATAGCAGGTTCGGGGTCGTTAGCTTTCACGCTGTCATCTTGCTCGGCAGATTTACTGTTGACATCTTGTTCAGAGTCCAGTTGTTGCTGCTGTTTAGCTGCCTTGCGTTTAGCTTTCTTATTTTTCTTCTTGTTCTTTTTACTGCTCGTAGTTCCTCCACTGGTACCTGTAGCATTCTTGTCCGCCTCTTCCTCCATTTCCAGCATGGCCATCATACGTGCCGCAGCTTCTTCTTCAAGCTGTCGCCAAATAGTGCGTAACTGCTCTACACACAAGTCGCTCTCACGCAGTTCCGAGTCTTGTGCTTCTTCCAGCGGTGTCTGTCCAATAGCATTCCGCAATGTGATATCCGCACCAAAGGCCAACAGAGTCTTCACACACTCCAAGTATCCGCACGACGCCGCCAAATGCATCGCCGTGCTCCCTTCTCGATCCTGAAAGTTCACCAGTTTCCCGTTCTTTTCCAATAACATGGTTACAATCTCCGCTCGTCGTTTGTCACTCTCTGCATCCTGTTCCGGGTCTTCTCCGATCATCACAGCACACAGCAACGTGGACGCGCCGTACTGGTTCAACATGTTGGCATCTGCTCCATGCTTCAGCAGCACCTTAACAGCCTCAGCCCGGCCTTCAATGCACGCCCAGATCAACGGCGTATCGGCGTTAACGTTCCAGCAGTCCACAACGGCCGCATCACACTCACACAGAGCAGCTACGATCTCAGCATCTCCATTCTACCAACAGACAACACAAAATATTAGCTAAAGCTAAAGTTGTCTCGTATTTCGTTCTACCTTGGCAGCAAAATGTAGAGCGGTAGAACGCAACTCGTGGGTTCGGCCACCAACGTCGGCGCCGCGTCGCAACAGCGCGCGCACCACGTCCCGATGGCCTTCGGCCGCGGCCACCATGAGGGCCGTGAAGCCGTCCACGTCCACGTCGTTGACGCCTACCCGGCCGCTGTCCAGGATTTCCTCTAGACACTCGAGGTCGCCCTCGGCCGCGCACTCGTAGAAGTTAATGGCCCACGTCTGTCCGTCTGCCAAGTCCACAGAGAACTCGGCCGTTGTCACTTCTTCTTCGCCCGAGTCGGCCGCGGTTTCCACGGAGAGCTTCGTCGTGGCCAATACATCAGAAGAATCGCCTATGTCTGTAGAAGTAGATGCAGGTGGTGGCCCGGATGGAGACGATGTGGTCGTAGTGGTAGACGCGGGTGTAGCTGCCGCGTCCGCTGCCATTAGCTTCTGATCAGCTTGTTGTTCAAAACACCCAGGTTTTGACTCATAAAACCCGTTCAAACAATCGTAAAACCCAAAATATGGAAGCTTCGATTTACTGAAAATCAAACACTATACGTTCAAACCCTCACAATACTCAACGTTGTTCTCATTCTATTCTAGCGTTTATTGACTGAAGAAAGTGTTGTGGGACTGGATGTCAATTAGTTGGTAGAGAATAACTTTAAGTTACAGCGGTTTTTTGTCTGCACAAAAAATTATCAGATACTATCTGACAGATAGTCGTAGTTCCTTACTACGGCAAGATGCTGAAGGAGTTAACCATCTTCTTAATCGAAAACCCCGACACCCAGTACAGTTCAATGTCGAACGTTGGCCCCAGTTCGGAAGCTGGTCCACCATCAACAAATTAAGCCTGTGTCTCCCTGGTAACGACTACGGTAGTGCATCAGTGATCAGCATCGTCACAAGAGCAATTTCCTCAAGGTGGGGGAAGCTCACTTCTTCGCGTCGCCGGTCGATGATGCTATCATGCCACGGGAGAGCTGCATTTTCGATCGTTACACGGAGGTGGACACGCTCGAGGAGATCGAGATGGCTTTCATGAACAGGGCGGTAGGCAAAGTTAATAAAACGTCGTTTGTTTTCTTCACTGAAACTTGATAGAGACGTTGGAGTACGTTTGGACTTCGTACGCTAGACAAACGTGGTGGTCTGCACCTTCATGCGGCTCCCAATGTCACGCATTGTTGCTGGTGTGTAGATGAAAAGTACTGCAAGTGGGCTCCCGTGTACCAGTACATTTACCCGGTCTTAATCTGAAGTTTTGACAGGCATGATAGTTACAACTCCACGTCCTTCACAACACTCACATGAAATGAAGCTTGATTGACGTGATTTTCGATTTGAGTAGCAATCTAGCTAGTACAGCAACGGAAAATATACATTTGAATCGACCTGTGCAGAACTCAAAGCAGTCTTTCGACGCTGAATAACTAATAGTGTGGCTACAATAGCAAGCACACCGCTACTCAGCACCACCATGACAACTGGGTGGTTTTGTGTGGCTTCGGCAAGTAAAGAAATTGGGAAGTAGTAGTTGCCGTAAGCATATGCCCCATATCCGCCATATTCGCTCACCGGTTCGCACCGCATTAGCTCTGCGTCCACGTTCGGGACATCCAGCAGCGCAGTACAAACAATGTTCGTACTAGTACATCCTTGGCAGCATTCTTTTTCACCCGACTCCATGTATGTGCTCGTGGTGGTGCTCCGAACAATCTTCCCTCCGCATGCTTCATACAAACCAGCTTTTGAATTGCCTGCACAAGCGTCGAACTCACATTTTGCATTTGGTGCATCGAACTGTGGACCCTTACAGTCGGCGATGGAGAAGGAGCGACCGCACGTTTTCGTATGAATCGACTCACCATAGCCGACGTACGTAAAATCACACGTCACGTCAAAGTTCGTAAGTGCTTCTGTGTTTGGTGTGTGCACTAACTCCACACCAAAGCGCGTTAAGATTTCAGGTGAACTCCGCGTCACTTTTAAAATCTCAACAGGTGTGCGATTTTCCAATGATCCAGAGCAAACTACCTCTGACACCTTCATCCGTAGTTCAGTACGTGAATTTTGGAGCCCGACATTAGGATGGAAATCGAAAGTCAATTCTGCGAAGTCGCTGCCTGGGTACGCACACATTTGTCCATCAATGGGAAGCCGCGAGACCGACGTCTGATACCACATTTCGTCAAAGTGCTTGCATACGTCGACAGCACTGTTCACATGTAGGTGCACGAAAAAGAAAAAACTGCGTACAAGTCCACATTGCGTCCATGCTTCAATCGAGATCTTCGTTTCCGGGTCTGAGAACGTAAGCACTGGGTCGTCATCGTACACAACTTCACATGTTGGCGAATAACAGCCAGTCTCCGCGCTTGTCTGGCGTCTAGTCTTCCACAACTGCCATTTCTCCGAGTCGCCATTCACCTTAAAGCGCCAATGCACGTAGTCGTCGACATTGAAGTCTCCGCCAAAATTCAAAGCATGTGTCGTCTCAATGAGCTCCGACAATTTTGCCATGTAATCGCATTGGCCATCATCGCCGTAATAAGACGTGCACTCGAGTGCACGGTGTACTTGGGTCACTGTCTGGTAGTCTTCTTGATGTAATTGATGCAGCACTTGTTCGGACTCAGCAATCGCATTAGGTTTGATCTTGGCAGTGGCTGTCGCGATTGTGTCACCATTTACCACTAGGCATTGTTCAAAAGTACAAGACTGGTCACTGTCACCCTCGCAGTAGCGTGCGTCATAATCTGACCCACATCGATAGTCCGTCCAAAACTCCCTCAAAGACGTGGACATTTTGCAGCAGCGAGTGCATTGGCCACTTGGGACTGGGTTTATCGCATCGTAGCAATCACCGCTGGTGTGCTTGAGAGGGTTTATAGTTATCTTCTGATGGTTCAGGATATCTCCGAGTACCGCATCCAGGTCAAAACACGAGATGCCATTGTCGTGTGTGTATCGAGTGTACTTGGTCTCGAAGAAGTTTTTCTTTGTGAACTGTCGCAAATCGCAGCGATTGTTTTCACTGCAGCCGTCGTTTTCAGCTTGATCTCCGTAGTAAAAGTATTGCTGCACCAGGTCGTTCGCCTTGGCAACATTAGTCATCGTTAGCTCCGCTGTGCACCCACAGTTAGCAGCTCCGGAAGCGGAGTCGCAGAAACTAACAGGGCATTGAGTGGTAGCTCGAGGTCGATACGAGTCGATGATAGCAAGACACCCAGCGCATGTAGCGCTGGAATAGTAGTCGTACGCGTCCATTTCTAACCGATATTTACCGTAGTCCTTGAAGACGATACTGTTGACGGCGGCAGCTCGGTTTGACTGATAGTCTCTCCATGTCTTCGATCCATCATGTATGGGTAGGTCATCTTTACCAGGAACAACTGGATCGAAACTTACTGCATTTGGAGCTCTTGTCACCACATCCTTAAAGTTAAAGGGCCATGACGAGGTGACACTACCGAGGATAGGAGTGAGATGTCCAGCATAGTACTCGGGTTTCTGCATCTTCACAGCAGTGACACGTACACGTGGATCTAGTGAAGCATCGGCAAGCAATAGTAGCTTGTTCGAGCCATAACCGCTAGTCGGAAGAGGTAGCGGAATTCCCCACTTGTCGACAACATGATCAAAAGAGCAGGCACCAGGTTGTGAAATTACTTGGTGTTTGTAGCCGTTCACTTTGTTCCACACACAAGTCGAAGCATCGCCCCCAACTTTCACACACACTTTATCACGTCCCTTTGTTTGCATTTCATAGCCTGCTGGACAGCCACAGTAACATTGCCGTGTGCCGTCATCACCTTTAAGCGTAACAGGAACACCATTTTCGAGATCCGCACAGCCCAGCGACTGCGTGACAGTGAAAGGGTTGTACATGAAGATGTCGTTATCCTCTTTCAACTCAATACAGCTATCCGGTCCACCTTCACAGTTGTCACCATTTCCACTCAATTGAAAGTTCACCACATTAACAATTTGATTCAAACTCTCGAACGTGACAATCTCGTTGTACGAAGTCTCGTCAGTTGCGAACGAAATGACTGCAGTGAGACTGTCCGTCGTACTCGTGACGGAATCCAGCGGATAGACATCCCCAAGCCCCGGGAATGCAGTGATCCGATCCAAGTCATCTCCAGTAGCCTCCTGCTCCTCAATTCCATATGCAGTGTGGGTGCAGACCCCAGACACCATTGAGGCCTTGAAATTCAGAGCAACGCCGGAATACTGGTCAACAGTATCGTCCACGATCTTCTTCATATCATGGGCCCATGTTTCTACCGTGGACAGCGATGACCTCCCGATGCACTTGGAAAACAGTAGCAAGACGTCAATTTGTCCGTCGTAGACTGCATTAGACGCTTGTGAGCACATGACCAAGTCGTCTTGGACCATCTCGTTGCTGTCGAAGCTCTTCTTGACCTTCTTCTTGGTAGTTTTCTTGTCCGTCATGAGCAAGTCTTTAGGCAGCTCACCCACCGACGCAATGAAGGACGTGCCATTGCTACCAAGTGACACAGTCAAATAGCTGTTAAATTCCAATGCAATCGCCGCAATTGGGTCCAAGCGAAGGAATTCGGCCACGAAGGCCAACAACCCAAGCGGTCGAGTAGATCGCATTGGTCAGGCAGATCCGAAAGTGACGGTTGATGGCCATCAAAATCTTTTGACAAGCGTCGATCTTGTGGATATGCGTCCCTTCATCCATGGACGGGCAGGAGCGACTGGAGATCCAAGAGCTCAGGATACCATTGTACTCTGCTCTCCATCGCTGGAAATGGTGGGCTTGTCGTTAAAGGTAGCCAGTAGCAGAGTAGTAGATCGATGTGGTCGTTGCAGGTCGTCCGTCGACTTCCACATTGATCGCTGCTCAATTAACTACGTTTGACAAGTCGTGTTAGGTGCTGGCCTCTTCCATGCTTGATCCACGACAATTCCTCCTGCATGGAGGCAACAACCCTGCCGTCGAACGCTGACCGATAGACTGTAGAATCTGCAGGGCGGACCAACACCGCGACAGCGTGCATCGGCCGTCTGCCAAAAGAATGGCAGTGTTGTCCCAGGATTCCTGGTCCGACGCTGTCACGCGCCAATTGCTGCCACCACCACTGGTCCACCTTGCGCGACGAAGCAGGCCTATTATACTAAAACCTTCTTGCCACTTCGTCCGATCTTGAAGTGCACTGCAGTTCATCACACGGGAAAACAGACGTCGCCCTCCATTCCGCCGATGAGGACAAAAACGGCAGCTTTGGCTCGGCTCTGGTTGGGAACTTCGAGCTGACAGAGCTCCACAATATCATGCTGGTGCTGCCGAGCCGGTCATGGCCAGAAAGCTGCCAGCACTGCCGTTGCTCTCGACTGGAGAACCGCTGAACTATCTTGTAGCCAGCATCCAGGCTTCAGCTGCCTGTGATTTGAGCCCATTTGGCTTCCACGCAGTCTGCACCGCCTTGGTCGATCTCTACGTCCGGAACCAGCTGCCTGGACCTCCCTGTCCGCGCAAAAATTACGTCGGCCGGCACCCCAATAGACAGGCCATGTCCCAGCTCCCTGTGGCCGCGTCACACTTGTGGATTCGCCTCCTAGTGGTCATCCGTCATGGACAGCACGGGAGCCACTGCGCGCACGCCGCGTCGCCGTCGCGACTTCGGCACGCTCTTGATGCCCGAGTCGCCGGCCGACACCATTAGCCGCACTTATGACGGCAGTACGCCTGTGTCCATGCGCGGTCTGCCGCCAGTGTCCGGTAATATGAAGACGCCACGGCACTCGTACCATCCGCGCCGCGCGGACGCGGCCGTCTCTATGGACGATATCGTCGTGGACGTGGAGGAGAATGCGTCGCTGCTGCATGCCCGGGACGGCCCCGTGCTGTCCCCGACGCAACGGAAGATCAAGATCGGCGTCTACGGTGTGCTCAACACGGTCATCCTCGTGCCGCTTATGATCAGCTTCGCACAGATCATCTTCCGCGATCCAGAGTTCCAGCCATATATGAACGACCTGGTGAAGCTCGTGCTGGTGTCGGCTGCAGTGCATCAGATCTGCTTCACGTGTGTCAGTTCCCTACCGTTCGCGATGGGCCAAGTACAAGATGCCGGCCTCATTTTCCTCTCGGCCATGTGCTCGTCCATCATCAAGTCACTACACGAGATGAGAGGTGACGACTTCTCCATGGAGGAAGTGCTGGCCACCACGCTCTTTACCATGGCCGTGTCCACGGCCGTATTGGGTGCGGCACTTATTATCACTGGTAAGCTCCGACTAGCGAGCTTTGTGCAGTACTTGCCGATGCCTGTCGTCGGCGGATACCTGGCCTTCATTGGTTTCTACGCTATGGAGGCAGGACTGTCGATGATGACCATACAGAGTATCAAGGAACCTGCCGACTGGATCAAGTTGGCCGACTGGGATGCGTTGGTGCTGTCTGTCCCAGGCGTCATCGCCGGCACGATCATCTTCTGGGTCAATTCGCGCTGGGACCACATGGCCGTGATGCCCTGTTGCTTGGCTGCTATGCTGATCACTTTCTATGGTTTGCTGCTTATCACGGGTTCGTCGCTGGATGATGCTCGTACCGCTGGCTGGGTTGCTGAGCCACCGCCATCGCCGCGTACCATCACGCAGATCTACGGCTTCTACGACTTCTCCAAGATCAATTTCTCACACTTGACGGACCAGATCCCGACTTGGATTGCAATGTACTTTGTCGTGGCTTTCTCCTCCTCGCTTGATGTGGCTGCGGTGGAGACAGCATTGGGTAAACCGCTGGATCACAACCACGAACTACAAACTGTGGGTATCAGCAACTTACTTTCGGGTCTGAGTGGCGGCTTTACTGGCTCGTACCTCTTCTCACAGACCATATTCACTCTTCGTGGCAAGCTAGAAAGCCGCTACGTTGGACTCATCGTGTTCTTCCTCGAGATCGCCATTGTGCTGAGCCCGTTCTCCATTATCGCGTATGTGCCCAAGGTCTTCTTCGGAGCGTTGCAGATGCTGGTGTGTCTCGACCTCATGCTCGAGTGGCTTTGGCATGCACGCAACAAGCTCCTTCCGCGGGAATACGGGATTGTGTGGCTTACGTTCCTGTCCATGGTTTTCGTGAACCTTGAGCTAGGAATTGTGGTCGGCATTATCATTGCTGGCTTTAACTTCATCTACTCGTACATCGCGACGTCCAGTGTCCATCGTGTCATGAAGCGCTCACGTGTTGAACGAGACCTCCGTGAGCGTGTGCTGCTTCAGAACATGCGCATGTCCATCGTCACTCTGGAGCTGGAAGGTTACATTTTCTTCGGCTCTAGTGTGAAAGTTATGGATGAAGTGCGTCGTCACGTACTTGTCACGACCACAGAGAAACAAGAGGCTCAAACCAGTTCACTCTCGGGTTCATCCCCCATGCTGTCTACTCGACGACATGCACCATCGCCGTATGTGGCTCGGTCACTGGAGGACACATTCAACGACGATCTTGCTACACTCGACTCTGTCTTTGATAAACAAGAGCCTCATGGATACTCGTCTACACCTAAGGCCGGTAAGAGTGGACCTGCAGCGCTTCATGCAGCTCGTACAAGGTACTTCATCCTTGACTTTGAGAAGGTGAGTGGCGTGGACGCCACGGCTGTACGAAGTTGCTTCAACGCGACCAAGGAACTGCTGGCACAGCACGGCATTGCCCTTATTTTCGCATGTGTTCCAACGGATGCCGAGCGCTTGCTGCGCGTCCACGATGTGATCGAAAAGGAAGATGGATCTGGTACAGGCTCTCTTGTATTCGACACGCTGGACAAAGCATTAGAGTGGTGTGAGGACGAGCTACTGGTGTCTGAAGGTGTACTGCCGCTCAGTGAATCAGCGCCGGCCACTGGCGGGAGTAACGAAGGCCAACACTGGCAGTTGTTGGACGAACTTCTGCCTTGTCCGGACGGCTCGCATCGCAAAGCTGAATCAAACTCACTGACGGACACCTCTAAGGCTCTTGGTAATGAAGACTCTAGCGCAGCGGTCACTCGGGAACTAGGTGAGATGTACGTGACACGCTTGCTGAAGCAAGAGGGCGAGACACTATACCGTGCCGGTGGAATTGTGAATGGTGTCTACTTCATCGGCTACGGCAAGGTGGACGTATTCATGCCGTCCAAAATCCACGAAGGTTTGGGCCCGGGCTTCCGTGGTCGTAAACGTATCACACGTGTGTGCCAAGGAGGTCTGGTTGGTGCATCCGAGATGATTCTACACAAGCGTCACCAATTCACAGCGCAGGCCCGATCGCCCAGCTCCATTTTCTTCCTTAGCAAGTCTCACTACGCGCGTATGCAGAAGGCCCATCCCACCTTAGCTGCGCGCTTCCAGCAGGCCATGTTGCAGTCCATGGCCATCGGTGTGCTCGAGTCGAACCTAACGGACGATTGAGCACCTACAAGTTCTTCCTCGATTGAAATGGAGATTGCAAAGTGCTGCATGCGTAGACTCAATTGCTGAAGTAGATGTTGATTTCCTTGTTTATCCTCGCACAGAATGATGTCCATGGAAAACCTAGCAAACCATTTTGCAAACTTTTATTACAAATGAAGAATATGAATGTTCCTAACGCACTGAGTGCACGTGGGTCGGCTTTGCATCACTACAATCATCTTCCGACCCTGCTTGCACGCTCCCACTTTCTTTTGATCAGCCATACAGCTCGTTCACCACAACTCATTTTTCTGGTTTTGGTTTTCTTCATTCAGACGACGTCGCTTCATTCACAGGCAGACAACAATTTAGCTGACTGCTCTGCTAACGGCCTCTTTCTCCTGTTTCTGTAGTTTTCTGATGTCTCTGGGATCGAATAAGTAATTAAAACAGAGGCGCGGGAAGTCGAGTCAATATGGTGTCGAGGTGGTCGATATCCCAAGCATCGGCTCTTGATTATGATGGTACAAGAGCGGCTCGGCCGATGACGGCGGGGACAGGAAGTCTCACGCAAACGGAATCCGGTCCAAGCCAACGAGCGCGCACATTTTGCGACGTTACAGATCTAAATTCTGCATCTGCGTCTGCAAGTTCTGGCGTGCTGCTTGCTGCTGCTGTGTCGACATCACGGGCACCTGCTGCTGCGTCGCGTGGTTGTAGTATCGGATTCTATTGTTACGAGGGGTGGACGTGTTGGACATCTCGTCGTCGTCCTGTACGCCGCTGTCATCCAGCCGTGACCCGTTACCATGAAGGTGACCAGCCGTGCCGAAGAAGTGCGGAAGTCGGATCTTCTTCGTTGGCTTGATGGATAATACCGTGCGGCCAAACTTGACGTGCAGCGACTGATTGTTGTGCAGTGTTAAGGGGCGGTAGATGTACCGCAGTGTGCCGTTCGAGCTGCCAGCGTCCTTAAGGAAAAACTCGCCCTTAGAGTAGTGAATCTCGGCGTGAATGGTAGACACTGTGCGGTACTTGAGCACCAGATCGCACTGCGACGAGCGTCCCACCATCAAGGGCCGGTGAATGTCGTTATCCATCAGCATCTTGTAGCTCAGTTGGTAGCGTGTAGACAAGTTTAACGTGGACGACGAGTGTTTCGTGACGACCTGGAACATGATGCATGGAGGGTTCAACCTGTCCGGAAGCAACGACAGCACTTTGCCATTGGGTAGTCGCGTCTTGCTCGGGTACGGAGCCTTGCAAATGGAGCACGTGCGTGCATTACTCTCGTCCAGCACTGTGCAGATCTCATTCTTCTCTCCATTGGTGTTCCAGCGTTTCAAACAATTCAAGTGAATGTACTTGGTATCACCTGAGCACTTGCATGGTGCAATGAGGGGATTGTCGTCCTCCGACTCGTCATAGCAGACGTAGCAGATGGCACTCGTACTCTGTCTCTGCAGAGACGCTCGTGGTTTCGACTCGTCATTCCCAGACGCGTCTCCATTTTCGTCGTCCGTGTCCATGCCGCTGTCGACATCCGCAAGAGCTTCATCATGGCACACGACACGCTGAATGAGGCTGTTGACTTCTGACGGACTGAGCGTCGCATCATTCGGACCCACACCTCCCGTATCAATCTCCGTCACGAGCAGTCCCACGCTGCCAAACCGGATGATGTCTCCCACACGAACTCGGTGCTTTCCCCCTCGAATGCACTTGGTCCCGAGGATCTGACACACTCCCGTATGGGCCGAGAACTTCTCGGAGGACGGCAAGAGACGATATGCGTCGTTCGAGTAGTCAATGTTCAGACACGGAGCACGGGGATCCTCAATGAAGATCTTCTCTCGGCTCACGGCGTCGGTCGCAGAAGCCGAAGCCGAGTGTTTCGGGCCGTAGATGGACACACCACAGCGTGAGACGCTCTTACGGAACTTGTCGCGCTTGCCTGCTGCGCCCTTGGTGACGGCTGTCATACCGCGAATGTCCAACCTGTCATATAGATGTCATACGATATGAGGTCATATCGAAAAGATAGCAACGGATCGCGAAGCACATACATGTCGGGCTTGCCGTCGCCACTGAAGAACTCGGTCGCGCGCGCGAGGCTCCACCTCCGATCCGAGTTGGCGCTCATTGCTGTGGTTGTGCTAGTGTGTCTCTGCTGTACGTTCGGGACTGAGGCTTCCAGGCGCTTTCTTTCCTTTGGCGTTTTGTCGCGACTTTCCAGCGAGAAGAGAGGGAGAGAGAGCGAGAGGGGCCAGTTCTCTAGGCCACTGACTCCACATACTCAAGGCTAATCTTATCGTGCGAGACAGAGACAGGGGCGGCCGAAAAATGCGCTCACCCAATCAGCACGCAGCGCCGATCTCGACCGCACGAAGTAATTCGTCCAAATGGTGGTTCTGCTGCGCTTAATGCGACGATGGAGGCATCAATGGAGGCGACGACGGTGCCATTGCCCTCAACTCAGGCAGTTTCCTTTCTTTTTTTACTACTTCGAAACGCCAGAAGCAACCGCCAAACATTAAGCGTCGCGTGCTGGACATATTACCACGACTATTGTGGTCGAGAGTTCGGTAAAGACAACTCCAGTCGCACTTATTGGGGGCAGTACGGTACTGTCTGCGATTAGGAGTGAAGGTTTACGGTGTAAAAGGCAACTTCAACATGTTGCCAAACTCGAGCTCGAGTCAACAATATTTAGTGCGTGCGCGAATTGGATTATGGCTGCTGACTGCGCTGTGTTTCGAGAAGTAACAGCGTTGAGGGTAACTCGGACAAGTGGGTGGCACAGTGCGAAGTTGGTCAGAAAACAAATGGTGAGGACGCTTGTGTTTGCGGCAACAGCGTCAGAGGAAGAGTCGTGCATGTTCACATCTGACACAGTTGTTTACTCGATGAAAACTACAATACTTGATGTGTCCATACCATCCCAAAGTCAGAGGTTCCTCTTTACATAACCTCCACACATACTTCGAAGTATATTATGTGTGAAGATCAATGGCAACCCGAACCACCAACTCTAAGACCAATTATTACGATTACTGAAAGGCATCAAGACAAATTGGTCTGTTATACACTCCGAGTCGAAATCCGACATCTTAATCTATTGAGATGGATAGTCTGTGAATCTTCCAACATTCGAGGCATCAAAGCCTGACAGCCACTCGTTATTTATATTTTTCAAAAAAGCAAGCATGTCACTAAGAACGCGACTTTTCAAGATTGGATCGCTGACATGCTTGTCAAAAATTGACAAGCATAACTTCCAACTCAAAATTCGGTCAACCTCGTGGCACATCAAAACAAGGACTTCTAGCTAGCTCAACAACACCGAATGGCAAGCAGTATTTTACGTTGATTCAAGCACAAGGAGAAGGCCAAGACGCTTCACGCTTGAGGAGGCGACCTCTCAATCAAGCCATGCGAATCAAATGGACGGTTATGCTTATCAAAATCCAAAGATCTCGCGACTCTCCAGTCGTATCTTTGAGCAATGGACGGCTATGACCTACTCAAGTCGCTCGTGACGGCTCGCATCAAGATAGATATGCTTTTCTTCGGTCCGTGAGCACGTCAGCCCTTTACCATTCCGGAATTTACCGCTGCTCGACCACATCCAGCGCACTAAGTCTCAGAAGATCAAGTTCATTCGGTCCGCCATGAAAATACTGGGGCTGCTCGCTGTGGGGGCTCTCCAACCACTTGGGGCTCTCTCTATGAGTGCTTCGCTCAGCCTCAAAGAATCATTGTTGGCTGAAAGTCGAGAGCGAACGGTATCGTTCGATGCGCTGCCGTACGACCTTCCGAGCACTATGCTCACCTCGGAGGGGGTGGCAATGCACGCCATGAAGAACGACTACGACGTTGATCCCTATGGCCACTACACATGCACGGACTCATACTCGGTCCAGAACAATGGCTCTGTTGCTGTGGTGCTGGCATTCTCCAAGTGTCTGAACGACTCGGCACTGGGTGTTGTGAATCAATGGGTAGACCAAGTCAAGTCGACGATCCGTAATATTGCCCAAGCGGACAACCTCAATGTGACGTTCCAAGCAACTATGGTACCAGGTGCCTGTGAGGCACGGAGTGAGAAGACCAAACAAGGTCTCGAGGAACCAAAAATGGTAAACCAAGGGGATGCACCACCAGCTTCATCAAGTCCACCAGTGTTGCTTGCTGACGAGGTTCTGCCTAGTGATCTCAAACGTCTTGAGGCATTCCCGTCCCTTGGTAATGTTGTGGACCTTGCTGATGAAGAAATCGCCCTCTCTTTGAATCCGATTGCTGTCATCTCCTTCGTGACCGGAAAGGTTTCATACGGTGAGGTGATGCAGTTCGAGGCCAGTGCTCACGTGTCCAAGACATTCAACTTCCAGATTTGCCGCAGTGGCGCCAATTGTGACGGCCAATTCGAAAACTGCGTCTACTTGGCTGAAACGGTGGACCTGTTCATGTATAACCCGTTCACGGTGACCCGTTCTCTGCAGTGTGCTCACTTGGACGGTGGTGTCCCAATCACGTATCTTGATGACTACGGTGGTCGTCAGTGCTTTTGCAATTGCCCTGCTGGCTACGAAATTGGGGAGAATGACTACGGTAAACCAGCATGCAAGAAGGTTGTGGAAGATACGTGCCCTTGTGTGTGGGCTGACTGCAATGGATTCAAGCACCAGGTCTCGACCAAAGTGGATGTGTGCTCATTTAAGGGTGTTGCAACAAACTGGGGTCTGCCTGTTCCGTTCCCGACCGACGGCTATGTTGCCGACAAACGCGATACTCTTTCAGAGGGGTACAAGGACCCACGCATCACTGTGACGGTGTCACGCGGGCAGAATCCAGAATACAAGGGAGCTGATATTCGCAGTGCCGTGAGCTCTGGTGTATCGCTACCACTAACCTTCCACGACGTTATTGGGCTCTATCCGAAGGCCTCAAGTTTTACCCCGGTGATCGCTGTAGGTCCTGACTCCCCGACCTACAACCAAGTGACGACGTGGAAGGACTATCAGCTGAACCGTGTTGCCCACATTGATGACATTACGTTCACGTCCTATGGAAAATACCATCTCGAGGTGAGTGCATACGACTACTTTTCAGGCGCGACCTGTGCGGGTTGCCTCGTTATCGTAGACAGCTACCGCCCTACAGCGACGACCACATGCCCCAAGAGCTTCTGCGACGATATTGCTGATCCAGTTCATTGCACGGATTCAGCCGAGCTGACTGCAGACAACCTGAAGAAGGCTAACAATCTAGCTCTACAGTACTTCGATTTCGCTGATAAGGCCCAAAATGATGCTTGCAGTGTTGACAACCGATGTGATAAGAAGTCTTTCAGTCGACGGGATTTCTTTGAAAAGGACTACAAGGACCGTGGCTACAGCAAGGCTCAGGAGTGTTTCAACAATGACAAGGTGATCGGAGATTTGTTGAGTGACAAAAAGACAAAGAAGAATCCTCTCAAGAATGATGCTAGTCATTGCGATAATACTGCTGCTCCTGTGCCTCCTGGACAATGCACAAGGTGCTGTCAGATGGAGACGGCGTTGAAGGAGTGGTGGACCGACTACCGTTGTGGCTCGGATTACGACGTACGTTCGTGCGACGGTGATGTCGATCAGAAATGCTCATTCCAGCAGTGCTTGGTGATGAATGGCGACACGTTAGCAACGGTGACTGCTGCGATTACCGCGGCAACCAAAGCAGAGTCGGAGTCTGTGTTGGCTCAAGTGGAAGACCAAGCTTACCAAACGGTGACCCAGATCCATCGTGCACTCGACTGTACTCGTTTCGGTGGCAAGGATGGCACGTGCGATTTCAAGGCCAAACTGTCGGAACTCATTGATACGACGGAAACGCTCAATTTTGCTTCCTCCCAAGGGTCTGGCCAGGCTACAGACTATGTGTTCTGGCGCTACAAGGCTGTATCAGAGGGTGAGTCGTGGTCACTGTGGAAGACCGCTAAGCACACGGACGACTATGGACATGTTGTGTACGAAAACGACGATGTTGTGACGTTCTCGAACCCGGAGACGAAGATCACTATCGAGGCGTGGACGCAATGTGGTCTTGTGAGACGCTTCTTCTTCTACGTGCATTTGCATGTGAACAGCCCCGTTAGCGTTTGTGAAAAGTTCAACGATATGTGGTACCAGACGTCTGTGTCGAGACTTCCCATCGGTACTGGAATGTGCGCATACCCCGGTAGCGACTTTGCCGAGTTGACGTTTGATTTCCACCCGAATGCCGGTCTACAATATTCTCGCGAGGAGTTGAGGATGAAGGTGTCGAAGGTGGAGTGCACTGGTGCATTGGAAGGTCGCACGCCTGTTAGTATTCTTACCGTGTTGGAAGACTCTCCCGAAATCGTGACCCGGTTCGGTGTTGAGATGCTGAACAAGGCGACGACCGAAGCTTCGACGGACTTTCATGTTGAGTGTGTGTTCACCTACACGAAGTATGGTGGTGCGACGGACAAAGAAACATGCAAGCGTGACTTCTCCATTTCGGACTGCAAGGGACCTGCTTTCGACGTTCCTAACTCTGTGTGCGAGTATGATGCGTGTGCCGGGAATACACTGGCTGGACTGTACGAGGCTTGTGGCGGCATCATTGTGAAGGCTGACGAGAAGTGCACATCTGTTGAGACGGGTGAGAAGCCGTGTTGCCAGGGATGTGGTTCCACGGAGGTCACATGCACGGCGTTGCTTGACCTGCCGAATGCCAATGCAGATCTCATGCGCTGCGAGCCGAGCACAGGTGCCTACACAAGTTACGGGAACTACTACGCGGCTGTGCTACTGACGGAGACGGCCCAGGAGCACCCTGCAGCTACAGCGTTACTGGTTGGTACAGCTTTGATTGCTGTGGTGGCATTGGTTGCCGTACGCCGCCGAGTGGTAGCTTCACAATCTGCCCAAACGGCTGACGATGCGTACTACCCGTTGCTTCATTAGACTTGCTCGCAGCCTCGAGCACTGTCTTTCCAGGACTCGTTCAGATTCCTCTTTATTCTTTCTGGTAGTTGAGTTCTTCGTGTTTTAACTGGCACAAGAATAAAAGGAATTTCGTGTTCAACAATAAGCTGTTGAGTTGTTGAGGATAACTTATCGTTCGTCACGAAAACTACGAGTTCTCGTAGGTATTTGACTTTGAATGAAAAACGAAAGAATTACCAAAGACATATACACATACCGAAATAATACTGTGCAAGGCGAGGATGCTAAGTCTACAAGATAATTTTAAAATGACATGTTTTAGTTCTTTCGGTAGTGATGCACTCACAGCTATGAATTCTGTGATCGGATGGCGTGCAAGTTGCCAGCCGCCTCAACAGAGATCGCCCAGACCATATATTTGAGATACCAAATGGTAAATGCCACCCCACATCAAGTGGACTCTGCCACTTGATGCTGAAGATGTGTTGTCTGAAGGGGGGTAGAAGGAGATTCTACTGTATCACAAATCGATTCTTTAGTGAGCAACCACCAAAGGTGACGAACTCATGAAAGTCATCGGCAAGGCAGCAGTGTTGCTGCTGACTATCCCTTCAGTACTTGCCACGACGATGAATACTATCACTATATACTCTCATAGTCAATGCAACGGGACACCAGTGCGTGTGTACATGACTGAGAGCTCGAACTGTACGAATTCGGAATGCACCAAAGGTGAATACAATGGTGGCGTGCAATACCGGACAACCACATGTGTGGAATCAGATCGTCATGAATACGTCTCGGAAGTCTTCAACGGAGTCTCTTATGTGACGCTCGATCACTTCGGCGTGGACGGATGCGAAAATCTTACGTTTTCGAGCACTTACCTAGCTGCAGGAACCTGCCAGAGTGGCACGACAAACGCGACTGTGATCACGAAGCTCTACTCAAATGGCTCGTCATCGATTCAGGCTTTTGAAGGTCTCTATTGCGGGGACATGGCCAGTCAGTTCGTGCTCGATAAAGGGATGATCTCAAACCACATCTGTTTCCAGGATCGATACAGGTTTTATTCGAGCACAAGCGAAGAAGCAGCAGGGTTATCAACCGCTTCTTCAAGCTCTAGCGGGAACAGCTCCAACAGCTCCGAATCGGGTGAAAATTCTTTGGTCTCTAAAGAGTCAAGTGGCATTGATACAGTGGGAATCATTGGTATTGCCACCGGGAGCTTTGCCTTGGCAGTGATCAGCATCGTGGTGTTCTTGTTCATACACCGACGTCGCAACGAAAGTCAGCAACATGATGAACTCGCAACTCCGACAGGTTATACTCCAACTAAAGGTAGACACGAGTCGCTCAACTCATCAACAAACCAGGAAAATTCAGTGCCTAGCAGCTCTCAAGATCGACCCAGTGAGTTGACAGGGACGATCACTGGTATGTGGACAGACGAAGTCATCGTGGCTGCTCGGCTTCCACGTGAAAAAGTGTTTATCAAAGAACGAATTAGTCGAGGTGGATACGGCGAAGTGTATACGGGCCTTTTCAACGACGAGGTTGTCGCAGTGAAGATACTGCTACCAGAGACGAGAAAAAGTATCAGCCACGTCAACGAATTTTTGTTTGAAGTGAAGATGATGGCGATGATGGAGCACCCTCGTATCACCAAATTCATTGGAGTTGCGTGGGATGGTGTCGGAGTACATGGTAGGTGGAGATTTGCGCGCGCTACTGAACAAGTTTCATTACGAACAGCACTCCACAGGATATGATAAGGATAAAGTCAAAATCGCGTTGCATGTTGCGCACGCGCTAACCCTCCGTGTTTCATCGTGATCTGAAGTCCAAAAACGTTCTTATCAGCGAAAAACTAGACGCCAAGTTGACGGATTTTGGCATTTCCCGTGAACGAGTCGACCAGACAATGACAGCTGGAGTCGGTACGTCGCTCTGGATGGCACCCGAAGTTATGCTTGGCGAGCACTACGGCGAAAAAGCAGACATGTTTTCCTTTGGTGTAGTGCTTTCCGAGCTCGACTCTCACTCGCTGCCGTATTCACACGCGAATGACTCCAGCAACTCTGAGCGTAAAATGCCTGATGCAGTCATTCTTCAGCAGGTGATGCTGTGTCGGTTAACAATTCAGTTCACACAGACCTGCTCACAGTCGATGAAAGAATTAGGGTTGTCTTGTGTTGCTGTGGACCCGAACGACCGTCCTACATCCGCTGAAGCTCTTGGGAAGCTGCATCAAATCCTGAAACACGAAATGTAGCTCGAAAATGTTAAGTCTACCACGACTGCAGTATATAGAAGATAATCTTAAATACAACTCGTCTGTACGATCGCACCACTGCCTCTCTTATTTAATCCGTGAGGCAAGAGGTCCACTTGGAAGTATCAAGCATCTGGAGGCAGTACAGTATCTTGCGCGGCTGCTGATATGACATATAAGGATCCTTGCCAACATTGGTTAGCTTTGCTTCCTCTTTCGTTGCCTGTAACTATGTAAAAACAACATAGGTAAGATTGTGTCTCCAATTTTCTGGGGATAGCATCAAACCAACCTCTTTCTCCTCTTCTTTGACACGATACCACGCAAATTTTCGGAATTGTTCTTCAGTTAGCGATCCCTCATCTCCCAACAAGCTAACACGAGGACTAACAGCAGAATTCGTTTTCTGTACAGGGCGCATGGCAGAGCGCTCTCCGAGTGCAGCACCGACCACGTGATAATATAAACTGTCTTGCACTTTTAACATGCTGTGGATGTTCTTTCCAACGCGAAATATCTCATCTTCCTTCGCTGGACATGGAAGAATTAAACAACACTTGAGAGTTGACAGCGGTGAAAATCCCAGTGATCTTGCCCGAGAATGTCCTATCGATGTTTGTATGTGCATCAGTTCATCAAAATCTCGCTCACTACATCTTACCACATAAATATCACATCGTCATTAGTATTTCCAGGGCTCCACCGCTGCAGACGAAGGTAGCACGTACGAGCCGCCTGACGCTGTGTGAAACTCGATCGTCTCCCCGAATCGGCCTTTGAATAGGTGAGAGTGCATCACAGTGCGCCAAATCATGTCCAATTCCCGAACAGGAAAAAAGTGAGCCTTCAGAAGCGTCATAAACAAAACAGTCAGACAATCAGGTTTAAATAGTAAAGCAACAACCGCAATAGCCATACAAAAAATCCTTGACGTGGAGGATCTTCAGTATTCACTTCCTCATCCCGCTTTCGCTTTAGATTAACCAGCGCGTCCCTCGTGGTCGATGAATATTTTTTTCCAATACTTTTCGCAGCAGGTGGACTACTATCATTTAACAGATTCGCCAGGGTAATTCGGTTGCTTGCGTCTCGAGGCGATTGCAAATTTTCGTCAACCACTTCATCTCCAATAGTTTCCTCAGATGCCAATACCGACCGGAGCTTTAAAGTCGCTGTTATCTACATTGACGCAGAGATATAGATAGTGTAAGTCTGACTCACCACCTCGATATTCAAACAAAACAGACAACACACCTCATCCAGGTCTTTTGCCGGTTGATTCAACAAAACCACACTACTGTGCGCCACTTTGCTCAACGTGGTATTCAGGAGCTCTGTCATCATAGAAATTATTTTCTCTTCCACTTCTTCAAACCATACAAACCGTACCAATCATGCTCTTGATCACCACTTGACTATCAAATGATACCCAGAAATCGTCCGTTTGTGCTTTTTCCTTGGACTTGGTAATCTTCACCCTGTTAGACAATGGTGGCACTCCTCTCACTCGAAACCCATCCTCGTACACATCCTCGTCATCTTCGTCTTCGTCCTCGTCCTCCTCCTCGTTCTCCGCCACTTCGTCCTCATCTTCACTATCAAATTCTTCTTGAAAGTGGTCACTAATATTTGACCGACGGGCAAAGTATTCTGTACCATGTGCTTCTTGGTTCCCTACAACAATATTTTCCGTGGACAGCACCATCGTTGTGGCTTGCTGAGCTCCAGCAGAAGGAGCTGTAGAGTCTGAAGGAGAGGTTCGGGCTGTTTCCAGTCCCAGATTCCCAGTACCAGCGTCAGGATTTACATCTGCAACATTTGGCTCTGGATTTGTCCCTTCTTCCTCGTCCTCCTCGTCCTCCATGAGCTCTTGCCAGTCGTTCTCCAGTAACCACGTCGAGGCAACAGCGACACTTTGGTCACAGACTTCCAGCTGATGGCAACAAAGTGGGAATAGTTTACGTGTTAATTACGTAGTTACCGCTCTCAATATGCAACACATAACGTACCACACGCACTAGCGCTTTGGTTGGTACAGCAGGAAATACACTACGCAGAGTCTCCATGCGATCCTTTTCGAAGAGAATTTCTGCTTGAAGTCCTAGAAACGGATATGGAACTCTTGAATGATTTTCAAAGGGTATGTGGCACACATCCTGACAATGGACTGAGTTTTCACATTGCAGATACTACTACACCATTGAAAATCTGGTGGAAAATGGTCACGACACTTTAGTTCGATTACATGTAATTGTCATTTGGCATTGAATTCTCGAAGCACCCTAGCTCACAACCATCACAACCACAATACAGACGGAAAGTTTCAAGTATCTAACGAGAAGTATATCTCCTAAGAAGACTCTTGGGTTGACGATGTGGGACCAATTTCTTGCTACCCATGTGTTCAAACTATTTTGGCTGTTGAACTTAGCCTATGTATTTGTTGATTGGCATTTACAGTTAACCAAGTTTCTCCTCAACTTGCAACTGCAAAAGTTGACAGTTTCGAGCCTTTCTGCTAAAGTTGCCGAGCAACAACATATGCATTGGACAGTTCTGCAAAAGCAACCCTATTATCATGCGTAATGCATCGAGCACAGTGCAAGTGTGCATAGCTCCAACCACCATGTTATTCTTATCGGTCCCCAACATCCACACTAACAGTGGTAGTCAGCACCATTTCCTTGGCTAAAACGACACAGAAAAATCGAAGCATCTAATCAATGACTGGCTCAACTTGGAATTACCCTAAAATGTAAGGAAATACAGCATCCAATGAAACCTAATGGTCCTAATAGTGCAGTAAATCCATCTGTCCAGCACAAGTCCCTTGCCCAGTCGGCATAATACCAGCGACTGACTAGCGATGAAGTCCAAGCAGCCTAAATGGAAGAAATTCCATTGCCCGCCGTTGTCCGTCTCGCGCAAGGAGCAGATCACACACGAGGCGAATCGCGCATGTGACGAGCTGCTTCGTTTCTCCGCAGGCGAGGCGTTCAGCAGCACCGACTCGAGCCTCGACAGTGACGAGGAGCAGTTCCATGACGGTCTGAAGTGGGAATACACGGAGCAGATGGAGAGTATTCGAGTGGAGAAGGTCAAGGTCAAGTCCGAGAGCAAGAAGGGCGTGTACTACTTCCGAGGGATCACCCAAGTCGAAGCGACGATGGAGGAGATCATGGAACTCTACGAGGTGGACATAGCGCACCCCAATATGCAACTAGAGAAGAAACTCTCTCCCGATATTCTACACTCGGTAGTGCTCTACGAGATTCTGCCCTATCGACCAGAAGAGAGCACTGCATTCATTGGGATCCGTTGGTCAGCCGTTCGTTCGCCCTACGTCATGGTGCGCAATCGCGACTACTGTTACTTGGAGATTCAACGGCGTTTTACACTGCCGGATGGACGTAGAGGATTCGTGCGGTGTTTGCACTCTGTGAAGATCAAAAGTTGTCCCGATATGGAAAAGTCTCATGGATTCGTGAGAGGGAGCATGTATCGCTCGGGCATTGTCTTTATTGAGAGCAAACGTGACCGCAAAACGCTGGATATTGTGCAAGCAGTGTATACAGATTTGAAGGGTAATGTGCCGCAATGGGTTGCGGCAAAAGGACTGCGACAACGACTCATGAGCTTGGAACATTTGAAGAAATATGTGAATATGAAGCGCGTGGCCAATCAGACTTTTGCACGGAGGAGTCAACTCATGGCGCCGGGCAAGGTCAAAACGTGCTTTGTCTGTGTGGATGACATTGGCACTTTCAAGAGGAGATACAACTGCCAGAAGTGTGGCGAGGTACGACGACGTGCAACGAGAGTGACTTCATCGAGGAAGGTGTCAAGGTCAAACACTGTGGCAGCTAGAACTGTTCCTGTCCAGCTGTGTTACGTGCTCCTGGCTCTCTTCCTCTGCGTTGTGCTCTACAAAGGGTTGGGCTTATATTAACACAACTCTGGTTTTACTGTCATGTCTCTCTTGATGCTTGTAGGTCATTTGTAGCCGCTGCAAGCTGACTATCAATGCAGACATTCCAGTCGTGGGCAAGATGAAGCTCACAATCTGCAGCTTGTGCTCGCTGGCCATCAACCGCAGCGCGCTACCGGATAACAACAGCAGCGACGACAGTGGAGGACTCGGTCATCGACCCTTTTCAGCGACGCAGCAACCAACATATCAACACCACGATTGCGATAACGAAGCACCTGTGCGCAAGCGTGCGCTGAGTCTGAACTCCTTCCACACAGCCAACTTTGACCAGACGTCGCTGCAAAGTTCAGTCTTGGCTCGCGAATTCTAGTGCGGATGAGTGAGGCAGTTCAGCGGAGCAGTCTAACAAAGCCAATATTCATGGCCAGCGGACACGGATACCAAGATTTGAAGCAGGTATTGAGAGTTCAGAAATCGCGCTTTCGGTGTTCAGCGCGCGTACCTTCAGCTGTTTATCGAGATGTAAATAGTTTCAGATGGTGTTAGCTACAGTTTTGGCTGGTGCAGTGTGTTTTGCAAGTGCATAGCTCGGAGCTCGAAGATGTGCGATGCATTCCAGCTTGTGCTTCGACTTCTTTTTGAAGTAGCAAGGGACTTTGGCGCTTCAGATCAGTAAATGTGATGAAATGTACACATCAGCCAAGTACACAGGTGGGCCATACTCCGCTGTTGTAAATCATTTGTTTGTATAAAGTAGTAGAGCTAAAGGCTAGACTACAACTGATGCTGCACGATGAATTCTTGTAACCACAATGAGCGGGAATAAACAGATAGTATTATGGCATTACGTACAACCACAAAATCAAGTGCAGTCTTACTAAGCTTGTCACTGTGTTCAAATTTGTTTTGGAAGAACGCGATTTTGCCGATGCAGTAGCATACGCTGTAAGATACTAGGACTAGTTTGCACGATCGTAGGACTCCGGGAATCTACTTGTTTTTCGGCTTCACATCGCTTACTCGAGTTTCGTGCTCTACTTGGTTTCGAAAGGCCTCCACATTCTTTCATCACGATATGCTGCAGATGTTGAGGTAGATGTGTCTGTACTACAACCTCGAAGTTACGAGCCTGCATCATATTAGTTTCACAGCAAAGTTCATTCAGCAGCCAAGCAAAATAAATTTACCCACCCCAAGTTCATCATGAAGATATCTGAAGCTTTTCTGGGCTGCTACCCGTCCAGGTGACGATTTTGAAATCAACAACGTAGCCAGTAGTGTAAGCAGCGTAGTGGACACTTGAGATGAATACAGAAGACTAGAACACTCTGGCTTGTTCCAGTTGTGGACACATTTTTCCACGTAAACGGAAGTCTAGAGTTGTCGGCGACAATAGGAGAAAGATTAGCGATTTCCTGAAAGCATCAAGCCGATCACTTACCAAATTATAAAGGCGCAAGTCTTCGCTTTTGTTGTATGTTTCGCTCAACTGGAGGAACACTAAAGCAAGTTTTCGACCGCTGCAGTGCAGAATTATTGCATCTAAGACTTCGGTCGCCGTCTCACATAAGAATCGTTTCTCGGCATTAAAGACGGTTTCCATCACTACAGGAACAATCGATTCTGTACCGTACAAACATAAAAGTTAGACATGTTTGTTCCTGCAGTTGATTCTATGGGTTTAGTTTGTACCAAAGAATGGGGCAAGACGATGTTGTAGCAGGAAGGCCAAATCTTTCATCAGCAGTAGAGATTCCCGAGCTTGAGCAGCACCAGAGTGAGTAGAAGCATTTGTTTTCTTTGGAGTGCGTGGCTTCCCCGGACTGTTACTCAGTAGAGGGCCATCCAACTCTCGTAATTGGGTTTCTCTACAATACACGTATTCACGAGGAGAAATGTCAGTCTACGTTACTAGAGAGGTCGACAAAATTTGGACGCACATGTGTGCACGAAGAATTTCGGGATACTGCGCTGCGAATCGCTTCAACGACTGGACTGTTGCGAATTCTTCCCCCCATGGCATTTTGGCACTTTCGATACTGCCTGTTTGGGTCTGAAAGAACCGCCGTTTCCGGTTCAACAGGAGATCGACATTTCTCCATTCTGCCATCTCTTCCGGAGAAGCGTAGTCTGCCGTTCTGCAACGAGACCGGTGAGAGGAAACAGACAGTTGTCTCTCTCGCAATCTCTGTTGTGAAGTTCCAGTCGTGAGTTGAATCTCGTCGACTGTCTCTCTTGTACGAGACCCCGATAACTCTGTGCTCGATACAAATACACTTGGGATCTCCGGTATATGCTCAATCGTTAGTTCATTGTCTACAAGAGCTTGATCAACTGCAGGTAATGGGAGTTCCTCATCTGATGGACCCGATGGTACTCGGGTATTGCTCAATGAACTGCATGTAGAAGAGCTTTGGGCATCAAGATAATTGCTCTGCAAATCAAGCTTGGGAGTATGGGGTGCTTGGATCAAGTTCTCTTTACTACTCGGCCGAATAAGATTTGGTGTCGACCGAACCAAGCCCGACAAGTGATTCCGCATATTTTTCCCGCTGCTCGGTACTTCTTCAGTACTCAATCTGCTATTATTGATCAATTCAGCATCATCCGTCCACTGCATTTGATCTGCTTGATACAATGAAATACACGATGTTGCTGTATAATTCACTCCTTCTTTATCTTCTCCGTCGTCATTCAAGAGAGAGCCTTCACTTGTGAGATGATGTTTAAGTGAACAGTGGTTCTCACTTGTTTCTTCTTGTTGTTCCGGCTTGTCTTCACTATAATTTAGTAAATCACGACTGGGTGTAGTCTTTGGCGTATCCACCAGATGAATGAACTTGCGAGGGACGCAAACATCCTCTTCGCCATCTTCGTAAGCAATGTCATAGGCATCGTTTGAGTGACAAAACATAATAATACCTGGGAGCAAGATATGTCCTTTATACCGCACTTCAACATGATCTCCTTCCGATAATGGATCGGAATTATCGAATTCAGTCTCGGGGGTGTCCCTAGTGTTTTCTATCCACTTCACGGGGCAGATTATCGTGGCTCGGTTAGGATTTACTGTGGGATGGTTTACTTTGGCAGCGGAATTGCGTGGGTGAACGACGGTGGCTTCGATTGAGCAACCATTTTTGTGAGGTTCAGCAATAGCGGTGATTTCAGGGTTAGATACAGATGAAGGCACAAGCATTGTCGATGCACCTTCATCTTTGCCTTCTCTTGCCACGATAGTGATATCCTTATCACTGGGAAGTTCTTGTTGAAGAATCATGTTACACAATGATGGCTCCAAATGTGGTGATGTTCCATCTCTTTTCAGATCCACCAATGTATCATTTTCATTAACCTCTGCATCTGAAGTGTTATTATCGTTCACAGTAGGATCACAAAGACCACTGTTCAACTCATCAGAGCTGACAACACCTGCGCAATTTTCAGATTGTATAACAGGTAACTCAGTAGTTGCTATCCATTCTTGTGAGTTGGTAAGACTGTCACCAACGACTCCATCCAAGCCAGCAAACTTATCAATAACAGTTTGCTTCTCATCCTCATCTCCAGTCATCAGAATGATCAAGGACTGTTCGCAATCTATAGGAGCTCGTGTCTCCTCAGTTGGTTGATCACCGTGAAATGTTGCGAATTCTTTAGGATTGTTTACCATGATCGAATCTTGAATGATTTCATCTGCCGGTGTTGCGATCTCAATTTCATGCTGAGTCATTGCCAATTTCCCTTCGTCGATAATTTGATCAACGGTCTTGCAGGAAAAATCATGCAATAATGCCAGTGTTGCAACAGAGTAGATGTCTTGTGCTTGTTGCAATTCTGCCAACGAATCACCCGCCATCTCAGCCTCGTTACCCTCTTCAACTGTGTTGTCCGTTAAAATTTGTTCGGATTCATCCTGGCACATCTCGGTCAATTTGAGGACCGACTCCCTCGCTGAAGATATCACGTGCTCAACCGTACTACAACAGGTAGTACGCAGTACTTGTAGGTTCTCGGCTGGTTGTGATCGAATCAAATATGGCAATCTTTCGGATGCGATCACATTGTTATCGTCATGTTCAACCGCCAGATCGCGCAATTTGAGGATTGCTAACTGCAGTGCTGAAGATATGATAAGCTCAACCGCACTAAAACAGGTGCTAAGCAATGTTTCCGAGTTCTCTGCTGACAGAATCAAATGTGACAGTACTTCCGATGAAACTATATCATTACCGGCGTCTGCATCCGTCAGATAGCGTTGGTTATTGTTCACTCCACTCGGATGACACTGATTTACAATCTCAGGTTGGTACAACTTATCGATACTTGCCTGGGTGGTAAAACGCACTCTGTCCGAGCAATTCAAGTTTAAGGATGGGAGCAATGCGTTCATTTCATCCACTGCTCCACTCCCTGATTCAGTGTGTACTTCAATTCTAGCCTGTTGCCCCATGTTTTGCAGTCTCGATGAAATGATCTCAACAGCATCGAGACTCCCATTATCTTGTGCAGTCGTCAGTGCTGCATGGAGTGTCTCGGGGCAGAAGTTCACGTGATTTACGAGAAACCGAACCAGCGTTTTGTTTTCCGATGATAATCCACGCGCTAGTGCAGCTGCGTCCCACAGGAGTGAAGCAGTCACGTCGTCATTCCCCTCTCCTACAATAATTGCAACAAATCCGGACGGTACTACAGCTTCAGCACATTCTTCTGTTGCCTGTGCTACCTCCTCTCGTAACGAAACAACAAGTTCCATCATGTTACAGAGCGGCCCTCGGGGATCGCAGTCAAGTAACATTTCCACAATCTCGAAATGCCAATTCGACAGTGCCAAACGAAGAAGGTGAGGGTGGTAAGCACTGCAAGCGGAGGTAACTGAGCAATACGACAAGTAATGTGGGAGTAAAATGTCGGTAATGTCGGTGGACCCATTGGTGCACGAGACTTTTAACGCTTGTACGACAGCATTCCAACACGTATCGCTACCATTGGAAAACCTCCCGCCATCCAGGAGTTTCTTAACAATTAAAAAGTGCTGGTTCACCGTTGCTTCAATCAAACACTCTGCTTCAACAGCATCGACGTTTGGTGCTAGTTCCTCATCAACTGCAATATCTTGGAGTAACTGAGTAACCATAGGCTCATGTCCAATAATCGATGCAGCAAGTAAAAGTTGAGGCCGCAATGCCCGAGGAGATACCTCAAAGCTTTGGGAAATTCTGTCCAGCCACTCTACACGCACTTTATTCCCTTCTTCATCTACTTTTGAAGCGAGAAATAAAAAGCTGCGCGCACGATCTTCTGCTGCGAATTTGTCCAAGTGTTTGAACAACTCATCAATCACTAGTTGGGGACTTTGAGATTCTAGAGCATCGACCAGACGGACGTTGCGATCTCGGATGTCCTTGAATTTGTTATCACGGTAGAGTAGTCGAATAAAGTTGGGGAAAGTGTAGACACTCGCTGTATCCTCGACAAGAGCCACTATATCTTCGTACGTTGGTGTACAAATCTGCGTGATCCACTCGATCTGCCCCAACAATATACTGTCTTGCTGTTCTGAAGCTTCGAGAAAATACGTGACGCGTTCGTGGAAATTCACGAAACACTTAATTAAGTCCTGTGCTCGGGGTGGCAATCTGTCCATTCTACCTGTACTCCCACCACTTATCTTGCTATTCCGAATGAAGCGCGTCCAGCGCTTTCAAGCTATTTAAAAAGTAAAAATCTAGTGTCATGATGGCAGCTAAACTTATATATACCTTTTGCACAACATTAATTCGACAAGTCTTGATATTGCACATCCGCACCGCGGCCATGAAGTAAAGACATCTGTGATTCCTCTTCATCGTTTGGTGGTACAGTACTTCAAGCTCCAGAGACTCGAATTTCGTGATCCAGTTCCAGGTTGACATCGAGATAACCGCTGGGAAGAAATCAACAAAGTTCAACCAGAAGTGGTAGGAATGAGATCAGCGAGTTGCACTGATGCCCTCGCTTCATGGATCGAGTGGTGATGCAGTGCTCCCATCGGGCGCATTGCATCATGCCTCGTCTTGGTGACTGTGACGCGGAAAGCGTCGGAGTAGCCATCGTGGGTCAGGATACAGGAAACCCTTTCTAGTTCTGATAATTGGTAGGATGCGGAAAACATATGATCAGATACAAGAAACCCTTTCTAGTTCTAATAATTGGTAGGATGCGGAAAACATATTCTTGATCCAATCTGTATTTAACTTACCTCCGTAAGATGCTTTCCGGTGCGAGACTATAAAATTAGGTATGGCAATTCAAAACCCAGAGACAGACGAAACGGCGCGATTGGCCAACGGCACATCCACCTGGATCTTGTCACCGCATTGACAAAATCGTTGTGGACGCTCTCGAAGCCACCATGAAGCCGAACACGGGATAGAATCGACAAGACCGACGTCTCTCCCTAGTTACACTAGATGTCGCACCGCAATATCTCGCCGCAAACAGAGATGACAGCAAAGCAGCGTTAGTCCAAGTTCAACAGCCAACTCGATCGAGTAACACATATTCCCACCATACAACAACACTACAACTTATTTCCTGGTACATGTACTTCGTTTGGTCAATGCGCTAACACTCGCCAACAAAGGGGTACCAATACAATTTGCCCAACAAGCGAGAGGACTTTGATCTTCCATGGCATCCTTTAGTTGTCATTTTTACATCTCCGTATTTTGACAAATCACCTTGAAAATGAAACTCATACAAACCCCAAGATATGTCGTAGCAGTGTAACGGCCGGACCAAGTTGCAGTTTGTGTCATTGCCCTCGTGTTTCTCATTCTTCATCCCGTCGCGTCCGGATCAAGTGTAGCTGATGCTGCCAGTCTCCCAGTTCCGAGCGCTTCGTCACGCGTCGGCAGCTCCAAGCCGCAATGCTCTGCAGTTGACGCTGGCCCGTGCCTTCGCAGACGCCGCCGTGTCCAAGGAAGAGATGCTCCGTGCATTGGAGAAGTTCCAGAAGGAGACGGCCAGCAAGACCGTCCCGTGGTTCCTCAAGAACATGCCGCCCTCCTACTTTCGCTCCATCGGCGAGGAAGATCGTGTGCAGCATCTGAACGCCATCACGGCTCTCATGGGCGCCCAGCAACCGGAAGTGATGCTACGATCTGAAGACCACAGAGTCTTCTCGCACTTCCGCTCGGGTGCCAACTACCCTGGACGTCTCGCGAATGTCCTGGACCAACTCCCACAGACCGTGGACAATGCTACACTCGCTCGTGTTAAGATCTTCACAGCTCTTGACGACTCACTTGGTCTTGATATCTTTCGCTTCGGTCAACAGGAACCGTTCCTCAATCAGACGGAGGACGAGAAGACCGCTCGTTCTAGCATTCAACACTTCTGTGGAGAGATCCAGTCGGGCAAATATGCTGGAAACTCGTGTTATCCCAACCCTGGCTCGCACTTTGAGCCTGAAGCAGTGGACACGTTCCTGAACCAATGCAACACCATGTACGTGCAGTACAGTAACCCACGTCGACTGGCCTGGCAGATGGAGCTGTTCGCCAGAGTGCGTGGCACGGAAGGTGTCGCAGTAGATGTCGAGCACAACTGGGAGGCCCGTAGCGATGAGAACAAACTTGGTGGCGGCATCCCGCAGACGATGCTGACGATTGCAGCCTCCAACGTCATTCCCAAAAGCTTCATGCAGAAATCAGCTACGTACCTCGGTTTGTGCAGTCTCAACGTGGTGCGCGCACACTTGGACGTGGTCAAAGACCCGCAGAATCGCGGAGGCCACGTCGCCATGATCCGCATCCTCGTCCAGCCCAGCGAGGAAGCGCTGAAGGACAATTTCCAGTTCGAGTGGTCCAAGATCTCGGGAAACCTCAAGTACCTCAAGTGGGTGGACGATCGCCCTGTGCACCTGACGCTACAGCATCCTGACTTGGGCCTCTCTCGTGCTGAGCTTATCTACGCATACGGTAACATGCTGCACGGTGTTCTGGCAAAGAAGGACCCGTTCGCGTACTCATTGACCCGCATTATGGAGACTCTGGAGCATGACCAGCACCTGCCTTTAGCATCACGCATTGCCGATTTCTTCCTGGATAAATTCGACCCACACAAGGAACGGTTGATGACGGATGCTGAACAGGATGCCATTGTCCAAGAGCTGAAGAAAGAGATTCGTCGCAACGTGGAGCATGAGGATGCCATCCTGTTGCTGAACAGCATGGCAGATGCTGTTCGTGGCACCCTGCGAACTAATAAGTTCATTCGCGACCGCTACGCACTGTCATTGCGTATGGATCCGAAGGTCATGGGCTACGGCACTGTGGGCAAGGATACACCTTACGGTGTCTTCTTCATCTACGGTCGCCGTTTTAAGGGATTCCATGTGCGCTTCCGTGACATTGCTCGCGGTGGTCTGCGCATGGTGTACCCTAGCACTACGGACGCCCACGCACTCGAGAGTGCTCGCCAGTACAATGAGGCGTACAATCTGGCCTTCGCTCAACAGCTGAAGAACAAAGATATTCCTGAAGGTGGATCCAAGGCTGTGGTGCTGTGCGATCCCATCGTGGGTCCTATTGGTGACGTTGCTCCGCGTGATTTTATCATACGTAAGAGTGTGAAAGCTTTCTCGGATGCGCTTCTCGACCTGAACACGACGGACGAGGCTGTTAAGGAGAAGATTGTGGATTATTACGGGAAAGATGAACTGATCTACCTTGGTCCGGATGAGAACATCATCCCAGCTGATATTGTCTGGATGACCAAACGAGCTGCTTACCGTGGCTACCCGATCCCACGTGCTTTTATCAGCTCCAAACCTGATGCTGGTTTTAACCACAAGGTGTACGGTGTCACGAGTGAAGGGGTGGCCGTCTTTGCTGATGTTGCTCTGCGCTCGCAGAACATAGACCCTAAGAATCAGCCGTTCACGGTCAAGATCACTGGTGGAACCGATGGTGATGTGGCTGGCAATGTCATCAAGATCCTACACCGCGAGTACGGTGACAATTTGCGTATTGTCGGCATTTGTGACGGTACGGGTGTGATCGAGGACCCTCAGGGTCTCGACATGCAGGAACTTCTGCGTCTTGTACACGAGTCGTTACCGTTGTCGAGCTTCGATGGATCCAAGGTTTCCTCCTCCGGTGTGAAGCACGATATCAACACGCAAGAGGGAATCCGCGCACGCAATTCGATGCACAACCGCGTGAAGAGTGATCTCTTTATCCCGGCCGGTGGTCGTCCGAATACAATCAACGAGAACAATTGGCGCGACTATCTCGATGCCGAAGGAAAACCATCGTCGGGTCTGATTGTGGAGGGTGCCAACCTTTTCATCACGCCCGAAGCGCGTCAGCTTCTGTTCGACAACGCCGGTGTAGTTATTGTGAAGGACAGTTCGGCCAACAAGTGCGGTGTGGTCTGCTCGTCGTACGAGATCGTGGCCAGCATGCTACTTGAGACGGACGAGTTCCTGGCAGTCAAGGACGAGTTGGTCGTGGAAGTGGTTGACAAACTTCGTGCTCTGGCCCGTGTGGAGGCTCAGTTGTTGTTCCGCGAGTACAAGAAAGACCCTACATCAGCGCTTCCGCCTGCCAGTGAGCGCATCAGTCGTGCGATCACCCGCGTTCACGATGCCATGCTGGTCCACTTTGACCAAGTGTGTGAGGAGGACCAACAGATTTTGTTCACGCTCATCGAGGAGCACCTGCCGCCCAAGCTTCGCGAGCTAGCGCTTGATCGCGTGCAGCAGAATGTGCCTCTTGCCTACATCCGCTCCATTGTAGCCTCGAGTCTCGCCAGTAAGATCGTGTACCGCGAGGGCCTGCAGTTCACGGAGGCGCTGCCGGACTCCAACCTGGGCAACATGGCGCTACAGTATCTCAAGCAGGAGAAGAAGGTGCAGCGCCTCGTGCACGATGTGCGTTCATCGCAGCTGCCAAACAAGGATGACATTGCAGACCTACTTGCTCGCGGTGGTGTCCGCGCTGGAATGGACACTCCCTGAATTGCGTGTTAGGTGCTTCCTCTACAGTAGTGAAGAGAGGCGCGAGTAATAGATTACCATTCAATACTTTTCTAGCAATGATGAATCTTAACTAGCATCGGCTTAGCCTTTTGTGTTGATCGGCTGGAGTCAAATAATTTTTCAAGTACAATCCTGCAAAAATCAAACGAATTGTA
>PCFV01000232.1:0-41922 GCA_002812785.1 Phytophthora litchii | reverse complement strand
CTTGACGAAATAGCGCTGGAAAAGGTACTTATCCTAAAACACTCCTTGGTTGTGGTGAACAATGATATGATCGGCATGAGTGGCAGCGCCGTGATCGAAAGAAAAAGACTTACACATTTTTCAGTTTGAGCACTTCAAAAGGTTTTACATTAAGATTAGGAAGGGTACTTCGCTACCTGTCGCACATTTAGTGAGGAGTAGTGGTGGACTTGTAAACACCGTCCTTCTCAACGTCGCTCTGCTTGGCTACCGAGTTGAACGACTCACGGGTAAAGTCATCGGCACCGTGCAGTCGCTGGTAGAAGTCAGCATCCATCTCGTCGAAGCCCTGCTCGTTATCGAACATGCAGAACCAGGTAAGAGGGATCGACACCAGCGTGATAGCAGCGAAGGTGTAGAAGGCACCGTCGTAACCGAAGCTCTCGTTCTCGACCCAGATAGAGAAGCCGAACGAACCAATGGCAGCACCGGCCTTACCGGCAGCAGCAGAGATACCGTGGCACGTCGAACGGATCGGTGTGGGGAACATTTCAGTAGGCATGACGAAGGTCGACATGTTGGGACCGAAGTTGGAGAAGAACAGAGCCATACCGTACAGAATGATGAAAAGCACGGCCTCCTTCTTGATGTCGTCCCAGAAGATAGCAAGCACCAAGAACAGGACCGTCATAACCGCGAAACCCTGCAACTGGATGACCTTACGACCGAGGCGGTTGATGAAGTACACAGCGACGTAGTAACCAGGCAGAGCCATCAGAGCAACGAAGGCGTTCTGCGTGGTCACCACCTGGAGCGAGGCGTTGTGAACACCGACAACAGACAGGATACTGGCCGAGAACAGGTTCTGGGCATAGAACACAATGTCGAACAGGAACCACGTGCCGGCCGTACCGAGAAGGCTCACACCGTAGTTACGAATGATGAACATAAGACGAGCCTTCGAGGCCGTTGGGTTGGCAGCAGCAGCAGCCTGGCGACGCTCCTCAGCAGCCTTGTAGGCGTCGGTCTCCTCTGCGGTGATACGCCAGTAGCACACAATAATAGCGGGAATAACACCAATGCCAAAAAGCAGACGCCACACCGTCTCAAGACGGGACTTGGAGTTTTGGTCCTTGTCACCGTTAGCGAGTGCCTCAATGATCAGGTTACCGAGAATGGCAGCAGTTAGCGAACCAACTCCCTGCAGGGAGAAAGTCAAAGCCACACGCTGGTTGCGGTCGGCCACGGAAGTGGCATCTTCAGCAGTAGATGAAGCAGCAAGCGGGTACTCGCCACCAATACCGATACCGAGGATGAAACGAGCAGCCACCAAGAACCACAACGTGCCCGAAGGAGAGCCACCGTAAGCAACCGTACAAAGGATGCCACCGAAGATGAGCAGGACGCACGTAGCGATCATATTGACACGACGACCGAAGACGTCACCAAGGTAACCGAAAGCCAGCTGACCCACTACGGCACCGATGAGGGCCGCAGCAGACACCCACGACTTCATGTTGGACGTGTACACGTCCTTGCCGTATTGCTCCGTAAGCACGACGTTAACAACGTTCATAACGAACAGATCGTAGGCATCGTTAAAGAAACCGAGACCTCGCACCAAAAACTTGTTCATCTTGTTGAATCCGGACAGGAAGACTGGGCTTGTGACGAGCAGAGCAAATTGCGGAATGAGCCGAGTCCTATCAACGAGATCTCGGCGGAGAGACGACGACAAGAGCTTAGCAGATACTTTGGTGGTTGGTCTCCACGTTACCCACGATTGGCTCAAGACATCTGCAGCAGATAAAAAGAACCTAGCGTGCAACAGTAGAGTTACAGTGGTTGTCGCGGTACAGAGACTTTGACCAGATGCCGGATAGCCGGGTCTGCCTCACCCACGAGATTCAACGGCTGCGAGATGTCTACGCTGCTATTATATATAATACTATATAATGAACCTAATGCTACGTGAATCTGGAGAGATTCCTAGCTGCACTCACCTCCGCGACGTGCAATGTGAACAGACCGGCCGAATTGGCGAAAACGGGACCGGAATCCTAAATGGCCGCGTAGATTAAAATTGGACTACCAGATTTGAATTCCCTGGCATACAGCACCACCGACTGTGTGGCTCAGCTTGGTCGACGACTATCCTTTGTGAACAGCGCAGTTCATCTAGGAAAACTCGCTTTTCCCAAGAGCATTTCCACACGTTCTAGGCCGCACAAAGCATTTCTCTAAAGTTGATTCCAATTCCCCTATTCCCCTGACTATCCGCACTGAGTCTGTAGCCGGTCTGTGTTTTTCGCTCAGGTTTTCAGGTTTTTAGGTACAGTACTGACACTGCTTAGGATCAGGTGGGCATGTATGTGGGGTGTAAAGTTGTTTTACTCATTCTCGATTGTTGTCTAGAATGGAGTCCTACATGTATTTTTTGCAATGCACAACACGATTTTCGGAACTTCAGATGTCAGAACCCCAGTCAAGGCTCGACGCCCACCTCACTGAGGAGGGCGATGCCGTGCCCACCTCAGTGAGTTGGGCGGAGTGGATGAGCGCTATGAGCACGAGCACACACAAACGTCGTCTCAACAATGGCCGGTTCGACGCTAAGATACTCGCAGACCTCAGAGATTCGCCTGCAATCACACTGCTGTCTTTGAGCGCTCTGGAAAACTGTTAAAATCTGCAGATTCGGCCAAATCGATTTGGACTATCCTATGAACCGTACCAACTACAGAGATCGTACCAAACGCTCAGAAATCGTACAGTGATTAAAATCCTACCGCCGGTCCGCCATTCTGGTGAACTCCTGCGCACGAAGAAAATTTCGAGCAGAGAGCCTGAGATCTAGTTTCGAGCTGGGCGTTTCAGCCCTGGAACTCACATTGTGATTGCAAAAAGACTTTGGCGTTTCCCGGAAGTTCAACAGGATGTACATTTCGATTTGTTGATTACATGTACAATTCTCACTTGGCTCGTGTTTGAACGAGAAGTTATAAGACCTAGACAAAGCCAATTTAGTGGGAAATCTTCACGTAAAAGCACGTATCGGTCCACTGAGTGGGTGGTGCTCCAGCTATTGGTATTGAAGTTGTCTGGCAGCCGAGGCGGTTTTCTCACAGGGGAGATCTCCACCGCAGCTGGACCTGGACATCACGGTTGATCACTTCAAGCAGCTTGTGGGCATCTCCATCATTTGGAAATCACAGGGTGGGGCCAATGAACTCCGAACAAGAGGCTCTACTAGATTGCTCATGTTGAAAATCGTGTTGCATGCAAGCTCGAATATTATGCATGGAGGCTTGCCAACTGGACTTAAAACCGCTCCAGTGGAATGATGAAAGAGCTGACTCAGCTCTCTTCTAGTGAAGGATACTTTCAGCTGACACTAGCAAAACGGTGATGCTCCAAAGTATCTAAGATAAAGATAATAGGAGTGCGTTGAAAAATGCTCAACACGGCACCTTAGTCAACGACTCAAATTGTCACCTTGACTGGAACCACGTCGTCTTTGACCTTGATAACATAGTAGTTTTCACTGCCGAGAATATTTGTCAAGCGGTGATCTGCTGTCTTGCTCAGATTCGATAACTTCCATCCACAGCAGCATCATTCTTAGGGTCGATGTACGTGCAACAAGTGGTTGCCGACAATTCGACATACCCATGCGCTACCTCCAAACTCCCGTCAGTTTCTGTCAGTTCGAAGTAGGTAATTCATGGAAGGCTGTATCGGTGAGATGCAGTTGCTACCGTGCAGACTGCACCGCCTCCAGCTATAATACTTCACAGAGAGGTCGATTGGAAGGCTGAGCGTTCAGAAGAACAAACCTCTGCGCCAAATAAGTTTGCAAACTCTTTAAACGAAGCAGTTCATGCATCCAAAGTGGGCAGTTCTGTCGGCATTCTCAATATCCCTCACAGGACGACTTGATCACTTTTTTATCAAACTTGCTATAATAGAAAGAAGCCTCATCATGGCTTGTACTGATCACGCAGTACGTGACGCATGGCTTTCTCAAATCGTACGCGATAAAGAGCTCCAGTTCACTTGGATCCTGGCACAGTATAAGCTGTGCCGGTCGACGATATGATATCACAGGCGAATGTAGATGCCCACAAAAGGCCAAATCAAAACAGCACCGGATTTGGCGGGTCAACAACAAGCGAGTCCATGCATCCTAAGAGTGCCACCATGTGCCATGATGCTCGTCCATCCAGCCCGCCACCACATCGTAGAGCTGCCGTCGCTGCGTTAGTAGCATTCTTTCCAACGGAGCAAGCTCCATTGTTGTCACATCGAATGGACAAGTCTGCAGCAGTTTTCGCTCCGTGAAGGATCCAGGATACAGTTCTGCGGGACGAGCAGCCGTGCGGTACAAACGGCGAGACTCCCGACCCCACTCCACAATGTTATCACTGTTCATGTACAGCGGCTCCACATCCGCTCCTGGTCCCTTGGCGGGGTTCATCTGCACCGGGTAATGCTGCAACGCATCTCCACACAGCACGCCATCATTTTGGAGACCGGCAGTAAGTAGTTCCGAGCCTATAGTGCTCACTGCAAAGTCTGAAAACGCATATCCAGTCTCGGCCAGCTCACATGCAAGCCAATACAGCTCCTTGTCACCATAGGATGGAGCACTCGGTAACCCATTCAGCGAGACGAACGAAGCGAGAATAGCTGTAGCACGAGGTTGTCGCGCTTTGTTCCACAACACGAGCGAAGAGTCCATTTGATGACCACTGCGCAGTCTCCAAACGTGCGAATTCAGCAAGAACGCGCTGGGTTGGAAGCCAAACTCCAGTCCCAGCAGTCGTCTCGGGAGTAGTTGAGATCTTGGTTCCCTACTCTTCACAACGCCCAGTCGTCCGTACGGCGTCACATCAAACCCAGCTAAGAACCGATGCAAAGCACCAATGTTCATGTCAACCTGTCCTTCTTCTGAGGGTGCTCTCTTGGCCAAATACGACAACTCGTAGCTGATCCTGTCATGAAAGAACAATGTTCCCGTCGTCTTGTACTTGTCTGTCTCCCACAGAGACACGGGACTCTGGAAGAACAGTGTGTCTGCATCCAGCAACATAATCTCCTGGAACCTCGAGTACACCACCGCCAGCACTTTAATGTCAAAGCTGCGAAACTTGTGATGACAGTGAGCCAGGTCTACACAGAAGAGTTTTCGTTCTTCTTGTCCGTCCATTGTTGCAGCTGCTGCCAGCTCACAGACGTCATAGAATCTCACGGAATTGTCCATCTCGTGCATTTTCGTCTGCAGTTGAGAGCTCAAGTCTCCACAGTGTGGAATCTCCACTGGCTCCGTCACTTGTAGACGTCTGAGTTCCAATAGAAGAGAGAACCCCAAGAGTGCAATGTCGTCGAATAATGGTAGTACAATTCCCCGTGGAGTGTCGGGGTCGGAGCGTTGCGTCTCGCGCCACAGACTGGAAATGAAGGCTTGGACCTGGTTCGGTGGTAGATGCGATACAGTCCACGCTAGATGACGACGATAGAGGAGGAGAGATTGCCATAGTTTGGAGAATATGAAGAGAAAGAGAGTGGCAATTGCCAGGAAGAGGAGGTTGCGATGCGAGAGCAGCCACAGACGCCAACGCGTCCAGTAGCGGCGCCAGCGATGTCGTCGATCTCGATGCCAATGCTCCCCAAGCATGAATCGAGGATACAATAATTGGTGAGAAACGAATTATTGTCCTATTTTCAGATGTCAATAATTGAGATGTACAGAATGTTCTGTTGCAATAATGGTTGTGATAGAATTGGCTGAACAATAATTGAGCATGTTCGTGATGGTGTGGTGAAGCAACGTGGTGTACTCGAATCGAGTAGCTCGATCAATAGTTTAGCTAGATGTTTTCTTCTTCTCTTGCTGTACCGCTGTTTTAACGAAAGAACCCCAAGCCTGACTGAAAGCAGCTTGGTGAGAGTCTTTAATCCAGCTTTGCAACTCGGCCTTGAGGAAAACCCTGCTGTGATCTCGTACATATTGGCGATACACTCGAACTGGACGAGAACTAGACGATGGTGGAGCAAAACATTGGCGGTAGTTGAAATGCACGGAATTCATTTGATATGCTTACGGCACGGACGCACTTCGAGAGAGCAGTGGAGACTCGGGGCGTTCCGCGAAGAATTTCAGCTTGATCATTGCTTCCTCAACACTTTCAGGGTCTTTCTTGATCAATCGGTGTTGATACACTCGTCGAAGTAGCACTCGACGCAGAAGGGGGCGATGCTCGCGCACGAGTCGTGCCAGACGCAACTCGCGCTGAGTAGTCGACAAGTTCATAACTTTTTGCAGCGACTCATTCATCCTATAGTGCCAAGTGGACCAGAGGTCGTACTCAGTGTCTACAGCGGGTGCAAGCAGCTTACGCTGCGCATTCTGACGAGCCACCTCCTCAGCCCATGAGAAAGCGTGCCCACACAAGCAGGACAGTGAATCACACCCATCCACCATGACAACCGTAACGCCACAACCACGACACTCCACCACATTTGCATCCTCAATGAAGTCCTCACAGTTTCCATCGTGATGGTTCGCGACTTTGCACTTGAAGCACACCTTCATTCCACAGCAGCGAGTTGTTGTGTTCGGTTCCTTGTTCAAATGCCGCAGCAGCAATGCTGCACGTCGTTCTTCATCTACAATCTTCGGCAAGACTCGCCACAACACCATTTCCAGATTCTCCTGAAATGTTTCTGTCAAAAAGTCGTAAAACTCGGCTGTATCTAGACGGTGATAGCAAAACTCAACACCTCGTCGTTGCAACTCTGCTAGTGCTTCCACTTGCTCCATTGTCAACTTTAATCGTGTCTCGTCGTCTTCCTCTTCAATTTCATCTTCATTTCCATCTTCTCGTTTCGGTAACATTGTGTAGTCTGCAATATGGCAACACGGACTTTGGAAACCGCAACTTTGGCGACAAAGTGTCACGTATTTTTCCAGTACGTGACTATTGTCGTCAATATTCTGTGATTCTTGAGGTGTTTGGTCTTGTTTTCGTTCTGGTTCTGGTTCTTGTGGGAGGATAAAGTGTTCCCATTGGTTTTTATTCCAAAAATTAAGACAGACAGGGCAGCGGACTTTAGGTAGAACGCCGGGGTAGAACGAGTAGATGCTGGCTGTGACGTGGCGCACGAGGCATTCACTGCAGACTTCAGCGAGACATTCCACCCCGCACAGTTGGAAGATGGAAGCAGGAGAGTCCATGCAAATTTGGCACAAAGTGGGAAAGTCTTGCGTGAAGGTGATCGAGGTGGGCGCAACAGCATCGAGTGGAGTACTGAGAATCACTGTGTGTTGCGTGGCTGAAGCCATGATGCGAAGTCGAGCGCGAAAGTCTGGAAATGAGCTCATGACTTACTGGCAGTAATGCTTAGTGATGGTTGGAATCCATCTTTCACCAGTATGGATACCGACCATCACTCAGTATCTGGACAGGGATACAATAGTGCTAGACATGGGTACAAAATGGTGTTTGGGAGCATTGTACTCAGGGAATGCTGCACTTGGACATGAAAACCTGGACAAAGGAGCTCGAACGTCATCGACGTTGGAAGCACGTTCGAAACTGAGTTGTTCATGAACGAATTGCTGTCCCAAGTTAAAGTGATTGCAGTTCTGGTTTTGCTTGACGTACTTCTTGCTTGTCGTTATCTTTCGTGGTCCATGTGTCCCAGTATGAAGTGTACCTTGTCGAGGTGATGGGTGAGAACCAGTCGAGGCAGTAGGTCCACACAAACACAACCACCTCGAACGAAATAGCCTCAATTTCCGTGACCAGAATATTGGCAACAGCATAAGGATGTGGCATAAGACGCAGCACTATCGAGAAGACGATCAGGAAGACGGGTGAAGATCAGACTGAATCGCGAATACCGCCACAAAGTTGACCAGATAATCTTCAGGTACATCACCATCACCACCTGGTCGTCCAGTCTATAGGAATAGCAGCAGTGAGATTGCCTAAGCAGTTGAGACGAAAGTCCTGTTGTTTAAAATCGTGACATCACCAGCGTAATGTATTACGGCTCCAAACTTGTCATTTCTAGCATTACTAGTAAAGTTTTTCATTCCTTGTCTACACAGCGTGACTGTACTCACCATTGGCTCGTTGAGGCGCTCGCCTCATCGAGACGAATACGACGCCACGACTGCACCTCAAGCAATCTCTTGTCGACAAGGGCATCATCTGTGAAACAGACGAAGCGTTGTATATGTATTCATTGACCAAGCACCGCCATGACCAACATGGATCCCTTCGAGAAGTCCTACAAGTGTACCAGTATTTAGTACTGAGAGCTTTCGTGAGAGCTACCGTATCGTCCTCATAGCTCACCCCAACTTTGAGATATTCAAGTGCCTTGAGGAATGGTGCTTAATCGATGTCTGGTTTGAGACGCGCAGTACGATAGGGTACAGGCACACCGTCGAGAGTTGAGCTGATGCGAAACTCAGGCACCACTTTAGGATGGGAAATGTCGGAAAAGGGCGGATTATTCAGGCAGGTGAACGCCACAGTGGACCGTGGATGAAACTTCCCGGTTTTGAAAGCATCGACCAGCCGTGAGCTGAGAAGCTCTGTTGCATCGCGGCAACAAGTTACTGCCAGCATGAATCATGATGCATGCAGATCGATCACTGTTTGGATGCATCCTGCTGCGTTGTTTCCGGCTCTGTTGCTGGAATATCCTGGACACACCAATTTGCTGATGCGATTATGTTGAGCTTCAAGAGGATGTCGGGGTCTCTGTCGTGAAACTGGTGGTGCCCACCTCCAAACAAAACGTATCTTTCGAGCACTGAGTTCTGCTTGGTTGATCGGCAGAGTAGGTATACAATAGAAAAACTGCAACGATTGTTGTGTAGGAGAAAGTAGTGTACACTTTAAGGGTTAAATATGAGGCGCTAACTCTACTGTCGCAGTGCGGCGTAGCGCCCGACAATCTATCAACATGTATACCCTCAACTACTCACAAAACGGCACTAGAACATTCAACTAGCGGTACATTGTAAGCGATGGCAAAATTGGTGCTTGGTAGTGACCCGGTACGGCAGCGTATTGAGTTTGTGGTGAGGGGTAAGAAGGAGCGGAGCCATGGGGTTCGAGGAACGACAGCAGTGAACGCTGGTTGCCCAGCACCTGCGTGTCGTATCGAGGGTGGCAGCCCATACCGGCCGTCGTGAACGGATTAGCGAGATGCGTAATGGGGCGCAAAGCTGGCATCTGCTGTGTCGGCACCTTGTCACCGATGGAAGTGTTGCGCGAAAGCGGGTTCACCAGGAAGTCGATCGAGAGCTTGGTACTGGTAGGGGAGATAGCAGACGTGCCGGTCGAACTGGGTGGGGTCACGACACCGTGAGTCGGGGAGTAGGAACTGGTTGTCAGGAGCTTCGAGTGAGACTTGCACCGGCCTTTGACCTGCGAGAATTTCTCGCAGTTCGGGATGGTGCAGCGGCGGCCACCACCGTGCGAGATGCAGTAACCCTTGGACTGTGCCAACTTCTTGCAGCCGTCGAATTGGCAGCGACGGCCTCCACCATGTGCAATGCACAAGCCGCGACTTTGAGCGAGCTTGTTGCATTGCGGGTCACGGCAGCGAGAGCCGCCACCGTGAGCCTTGCACAGACCTCGAGTCTGCGCGAACTTGTCACAACCAGCGAACTGGCACCGAGCACGGTTTGCATTGCGACGAGTGCTGGGCGTTGGCATGATGACCAATGAAGTTGAGATGGAAAGGATGTGTTTAGGACAAAACACTGCTGCACTAGCAGTGCCGATGTTCGCAGTTGGCGGTGAAAAGCAAAGTGAGCCCAATAACGAGCTGGAAAACAAACCAAACTGGTACAGCCTGGTTGTCGCTGTTGCTTGCTCTACGATCGGACTGTCCGTACCACATCGAGCTCTGCTCTGCTCGAGAGGTACAGGTCGGATACCGGATGGGTCTGCATGCCAAGTATGGTCGCGAGAGAGACAGAGGTTGCGGGGATCGTGTGCCGGATAGGCGAGTGTGCTCAGCCTTTGAGCCCTCCCAGCCAAGCTCCCTGCGACAGCTGTATCGAACAGAGCAGCCCAAGCAACAAACGTACGAGTTTGCATGTGGCATTCTTACTTACACGGGGGTATGGTCTCTCGAACTTCCAGCTGCGGCGTTTACTCGCCAGCAAGAAGGGCCTTATGAGCACGACAGCTTGCACAATGTGGACTGGGGGAAAGATACGACTACTAGTTCGTCAAATTGACACCACGCACAACATGAAACCAAGGCTCACAATTTCCCACTATGCTGCGCTTTCCTATTCGTGCTCGACAGAAGCATACACGGAAATACTTCGTGTTTAACGCTTAAAAATGCTGCTATGTGTAACTTCGCAACACGCGAGCAAATGAGCGGTTGATGCTGCTCTAAAGCATGTGGGGCTCGAGCTAACGTTGTATGGATAAGTGTCACGTAGGACTTAGGTGATACGTACACTACCAACTGTCACTCTTGAAAGCTAAGTCTTGGTCTCTGCTGGGTAAATTGGAGGTGGTGGTCGTGACGACTTCATACTGCCACAGTAGGAGAATTCCATTTTTCGACGCACGTGCACATGCATTTGCTCCACTTTCATGTGATGTGCTGTAGACCCAGCATTTCGTGTTTCCGTGAGCTATTGCGTACGCCTTCCACAGCGGAATCACTTGCTTACTTGTGCTTTGATTGTAACAGCTTGTGCGATGTTCGCATTTTCCGCCGTCGCCATGGTCAGCCAGGTACGATATTCGTTCCGAGCCAGATCACTCGGTTCTTTTGTTCGCGGACTTACCTGCTTTTCACCATTCTTGTCGTCTCGCCAACAGCACGAGGAACAAAGAGGCAGAGACAGCGTGACGGCTCGTTCGGGTGCAGAAACACGATATTCCGACCCGCGGCAGGAACTCGGATGGGAAGGTGGCTACTAACCGCGACGAGGCAGAACCAAGGTTTTTGCAGCATTGACATCTGCTCTCGGCTTATCCGATGATGCTCCGTCCCTATGCTCCACCGAATTTCGGTAAACTCCGAGCCTGCTATCATAGGATCCGCTTTGGCAATCAAGGCGAACATTACGAGTTCAAGTGATTCCGAAAGCAAGCAATCCAGACAGAACAATACTGTTTAGGATTCCTCTCAAGAGTGTGCTCAGCTGAATCTTATTGGGCCAGCACACCAACGGCTTATCTTTGCTTGGTTGCAGGCCCCGACTCAAAAAAGTTGGGATCTGGTCTCAGCCTGCCTGTCTTATCCGTTATCTGCTTGAGACGCCAAGACCTTGGGACACTACTTACATTGACAGAACGGACAGCGCTATAAGTCTCAAAATCTTGGTTATAACCCTTTAACTTATATCTTCTCGTATTATTAATATGTAGAACTGGTATATTGACAAGAAGATCACACCCCTGAAGCTTCCGACATTAAATCGAACAAACGTTGGAGGGCCCTTACTGCACAATAAATTTATGCACGAAATTCACCTATCCAGCTGAAACTGCGATAGTTTTGACTCACCAACTTTCCTGCATCATCTTGGGAAGCCCAGCCCAGCTATTACCGCCATGTGAAAACTGTAATGGCTGGCGTGCTATTTGGCGTACGTTAGCCAACAACACACGTGTCAATGTATAGGTATTGGTGTGCTAAGAAGTTTCTGCATGTTCAAGGCAGCTTTACAGATCCTACCATACGGAAGATTATTAGTTGTCTTCAAAGAAGTTGGTGCAGGTGGTTCTCGACTTTCCATGCTGGTTAACCAGCTGTGGTCGCAATGTACTCGTGGCGTACGACTTGACAAGTTATTTGCCTACAAGATGTACTCGGGCCCACCGAGATAAACTATGGTGCAGAATTTGTTGCGATTCACAACCGGGTACTGTCCCGTTTGGTCGATGATGGACACGCGGGTAAGTTTTGTGGAGCGTCTCGTTAAGCGAGCCTCGTTTCCAAGCTCGGCAGCACGCCAGCGTCATGGCCAGTCCTCGGGCAATGCGACTGCGGTGAAGAAAATGCGACCAGATCCGGCTCCCTGAGTGAACCAAGCCGGATGAACCGGATGTTGCATTCTCCACTGCAGGCGCGCCGCTGCCGTGTTTCTGAGTGTCTACCAACGTCTCCTGAGTAAACAGCAAGAATCAACACCCCGAATTGGATGGGCGCAACTTCGACAGCACACCGAACGGGCAGCGCGTGGCAAAACGATCAGACTGGATGTACAGTACGTTGTCGGTCATCCGTCTTCTCCTCAACATCTCAATGGCACAGTAATGCACCACTTCGCTTCCCTCGACTCGGTTGAAGTGGCATATTTGGCAACAAGTCCACTCGATAAACTCACTCACAAGATCGGCGTTCCCTGCCATCTGCCCTGCAAAGGGAATCTAGCGAAAGGCGAAAAGGACATTTCGAGCAAGGTAACGAGGTGTTGACTCCAGGAGAAGTGTTTTCGAAACGCAGCGTGCTTACGATGTACTTCCGCTAACCGGGATCCGGTTCCGATTGACATCGACTGGATCCAAGGAAAATGTTTCGACAAGGGACACTGCGCCCTGGCACTTTTGTGGAGCTCACCAAATGCTGACTCCGTTGATACGGTGCAACCGGGAAAGAGAGACGGCGCGTTGATCGGGTGCTGCACTCGACCAGCTCCAGCAGCTAACGAAGAAAATAGCACGTCTGCTGTTCGTGTCTGGTTCAAGCTCTGCTGGTCCAGCGACTGGCTGATAAAGCGCTGTGTCACGCTGCGTCGGTCGCTCTGAAAACATAGTCCGCGCTGCTCGCCTTAAATTCATCGTGTACAGTGTTTGAAGGTCCGCTCTGGTGTGTCCCGCCCGATCTGAAGCTCAATATTTGCAAAAGACCATTGCACACGCTGTAAACGCAGTTCGAATAGGGCTTTGGCGAGCAAACTTTTAGCTGTCGAGCTCTACGGCATTAGTAGAATCTTGTCGTTGTAAGTACTGCTGTTACTACCAAAACCGTCATACTGCAGCAGTACGAGGGTTTTGGTCAAGAATGCATGCACATGCCTTGGTGGCGCATCACGGAATATTATGAACACAACTTTTTCCAGTTGCACGTTGTAAGTTTCCCGTTGGAAAACCTGTTCGTTCCATCACGTGCTCAGTACTTACAATAGCAGCACATCAATACTCGCTTACTACAACTCTAGCGCACCATGCGTCCACCAAACAAAGGATAGCAGTATTGCAAAGCTTCCATCTGATAGAATATCTGGCAATCTCTTCGCAAAAACTTTGGAGTGTCCACCCACAGCTCGGTCATCTGCCAGCTGGCCATCCTGTGCCGCCGTTCCAACATCCTCGTCACGAGGCCTCCGTGACGACCAGGCATTCTCCATCTGCGATATCCATAACCGAGACATCGCCTTACGCGAACGAGGCACTTGCCGTCTGATCGAGGGGCTACACCAAATGGACGAACGCTTTCTTCAACAACGCCCGTCACGTGTAGGTGGATAGGCGCCAAGGTGGACGATGAGGAGGAAAAGGACACATCGGTGCCTTCGTGGCGGCGAGTCATAGCGCCAACAAAAATCTTTGCGTGACTACCGGACAGTGGTTGCGATGCATTAGACGTAGCGTGATCGTGGGGTTTCGTTTTGCTGACTTAGAGTTCGTATAAGTCCATTATGTCGCTCCACGTGAACGAGACGATTTCGGTGCAGAGAGCACTGAAGCTCAAGCAAAGTGCACAGCGACGGAACTGCGTGTTATCGCGAAATCCCCGGGATAAACTTCAGGATCGGTGCTAACGTAAGGCACGAAAAACAGCGCTTCCTAGTGCACGGGTGTGCGAGACCACAAGCGCACGCGGCATCCAATCGACAACACTAAGTGATACCTGGCAGATCTGCCGCAAACCTCACGGCAAGATGACCGAGAAGTTGGCTAAGTTTCCTGCAGCGACGGAGGTGTTCTCTTGGACAGCCCCACATCGTGCGATCTCTCACAGACTCTGATAATGCTCAGTTCATATGATGAACTTCATCAAGTAAAAACATGCATGTATTGAGGATAAATATGCTGGAGTCTATCAGATACCATGTACTCGTCGTAGTGTTGGGTAGAATCACCGGTACAACACGAGTGGGGGGTAGTGCGCAGGCATCGACATGGATGAGTGTGTCTGCATGGCCGCAGCAGTAGACGCCAGAGTAGTCATCGGGTCGAGGTAGGAGAGCAGTGAACGCTGGTGGGGTAGTGTGGTGTGAAAACCCGACAACACTTCGTCCTTGTGGTCGGAGGCCATGCCGCACGGGTTCACGAGGAAGTCAATGGACAGCTTGGACTTGTTCGGTGACATGGTCTTGGGGCTAAAAATGTTTGAATCGGAAGTCGTCGACCGCGAGACTGATACCGGAGACCATGACTCGGACGAGATGAGCTTTGAGTGCGACTTGCAGTGGCCCCGAACCTGTGCGAACTTGTCACAGTCGGCAACGTGACAGCGACGGCCACCGCCGTGTGAGATGCAGAAACCCTTCGATTGGGCGAGTTTGGAGCAGCCGTCGAACGCGCATCGACGACCACCACCGTGCGCAATGCACAGACCTCGGCTCTGAGCCAACTTCTGGCAGTTCGGGTCGCGACAGCGTGAGCCACCGCCGTGTGCTTTGCACAATCCGCGCGTTTGCGCGAACTTACCGCATTCGGTCATACGGCACCGAGCACGGTTGGCGTTGCGGCGAGAGCTTGATGTCGGCATGATGGAGGACTTTCTGAAGTGAGGAGTGCTGCGGGATTTGGCAAATGGCCGAATGGCGAGGTGGTGGAGGAATTTTGTTTGCGTCTGCTCGCAACCAAGGCGGACAATGTGAACCTTGGTCTCCGCGGCTTTGTCTTTGAACCAGCAAGCGCACGGGCAAGTGTACGTTCGATCCGACGATTTGGGGTGCGAACGGCTGGCACGTCGAAACCCTGCTTTGCGGTGAGGCGTGTGGCGGTGCCTGCCGTCACGGAATACATGTTTGTCTTGCCGCGCCTTTGCCATGGTTCTATATGGTTGTCGAGACCATAGCGTTCGCGCTGAGACCGGCGTCCGTCTGAGCGAAATATGTCGAAGTTAAACTCTGGTCTGCAGCCATTACTGAAGGTACGCAACCACACAGCACGTGTCGAGTTTGGTGCCGACCATGCGGCGATGAACGATGTAGTCCATGTAGATAACTTCAGGTGTTGCTATTCACCTCCAGCAGATACTAAACATGTGCCGGTCGTCGTTCCAAAGTCCACCAACACACTGAGCCACGACGCAGCTGTGCTGATCTCTCTCGTGTGTTCACGTGTAGAGGCGTCCGCCACATCCTCGCCATCTCTCACCAGCAACCACACACTGCAGTAGCCTCAGGAATCTGTCGTACCTGACTGCCAGCATTTCCTTGAGCGTTGTTCGCTCGCTAAACACTAACGTTCACACATGGCTAAGGTTTCTACTTTGGCGCTGCCACTTCGGCACCAGGTGGACTTGTCCTTGGACAGCCTCATTGGTCTTTGCCGCATGAACTTCGATGTCTTCAGTGCCGAGATCATAAGCTTCTGGTACTTCGAAGTACTTGTTACGTCGTGCGTGCGATCACCAAACACCAAACAATCCAGCAATCCAGCGTATGTGCTCTCTTGGAGTCCATTGCGACTCAGCTGTCTGCAACGTCGTGCTGTCGCCTACTAGTGCAGTTTCGTTAACGATACGCCAAGTTGATTATGACTCGGTTCAGCTAGATAGGTGGCCGAATTAGTCATGGTAGTTGTAGTTGGCAGGCGTTCGTGGGGTGATACGAATTTTCGAGAGAATTCTGAAAACTTGGTGATGTCAAGCATCGAAAAAGGCAAGCGAATTGGCTGAGATTTGCCATACGACATTGTCTACCTCGAAAGAACGTTGCTGTAGAGTACTGCTTGAGGACCATGTGCATGTGACAGCGTCTTGATAAGAAAATAAGACAGACGTGTTGACCAGAGAGCTCAAGTCACGGATAAACAACAACAACAACCTGTCCTAAGATATAGACACGTTGCATGGGTGTCTCCCAGGATAAAACGTTGGCGCTGTTGCTGTCGTGCTAGCCATACTCGCTTGGGACACACCTCAACCTTTTCAAGCAAGGAACGAGTGATCGAAGGTTGGTGCCGCCCGAACGCGTATCGCTCCAAGTGCAGCATCTTGAACGATTTGACTCCTTCGTTTTGAAAAGGATTGAATCTGTTGACGGACATCGTAGACAACGCTCAGATGAAAATGAATGCGTTTGTGAAAATGAGTTGTTAAATATGAGTTTGTAGATGCTTAGCGGTACAGCTCTAGCGGTCGTAGGGTGATCGATGGTAACTTCAATACTGAGGACTGCGTTGTGGGTTCAGGCTTGAGGAATGACAACAATGAGCGTCCATTTGCCACGATGTTAGATAGTTGTGGAGTCGAAAGAGGTGACAGCTGAAAACCTGGCGCCTTGAACTGAGTCCTCGTCATACTTGGCTGTTCACTGGGCTGTGACGGGTTGACTAGGAAGTTGATCGAAAGCTTTGAGTTGACCGGCGACAAGTTGATCTTAGAACTGCAAGTAGCAGAAGCTGGTGGGGTCATGAGTGCGGCGTGGGTTGGAGATGAAGGAGATCTGAACACCATGAGCACCTTGGCATGGGCCTTGCAGTAACCACGGACTTGAGAGAATTTGTCACAGTGGGGGATAGCACAGCGCCGGCCACCACCGTGTGAGATGCAGTGACCCTTTGACTGTGCGAGCTTATTGCAGTCTTCGACGATGCAGCGGCGACCGCCACCATGAGCAATGCACAAGCCACGGCTTTGAGCGAGCTTGTGGCAGTCTGGATGGCGACAACGGGAACCACCGCCGTGCGCCTTGCAAAGTCCACGCGTTTGTGCGAACTTGTTGCAATCGGTAAGTCGGCAACGCGTGCGGTTCGTGTTGCGACGAGTGCTGGGGGCCGGCATAGTGGAGTAATGTGCAGTGTGGTGTCTGGTGTCTGGTAAAACTCAGAATAAGCGTATTGTGCCATGCCGATTGAAGGGCTCACGCACCAACCTGCACGATCGGACTGCAAGAGCTACGCCACGTTTGCTTTGTCCACGTGGGTTGCAGCGGTTGTTGTTTGATGCCCATGAGATATAGACGAGCTCAGCAGGTGTGGAGCTATCGCTCTACGATGTGTATGCACGATGCCTTGTCGGTCCGTACTGTACCACTGCTTTTCCTGTTCACGGGCAACTTGAGCGATGTAGGTGTACCGTACGTTCACTGCAGCAATTTTTTCATGGCGAACTGTGTTTGTGCGAGACAACGACAAGATGTGTGAACTGCAGCGGCTGGAAGCGAGGAACCTCAACGATAAAGTTGCAACTTCAGATTGCACTCGGAGCTGTTAATGGTGCCATCAGCTGATGGTCTTCAACGTTGCGAGTTGTAAGCGTAAGTATGCAGCGGTGCGCTGGTGCCGGTGTCGCTCGTGTTCCATTACTTCCGACACAAGTCCATCAGCAATCCGCCGGTGTCCAATTGAGACTCCGAATGACAAGATGTTGGGCATCGTGGCGAGACGATTCTCCCGGCTTTGTGAGACGGTCGTGGGGGTCTCTGCTACCAGAAGATATCCAAGAACTCGAGCTTGTGGAGCCGGCTCCTAAGAGAGCAACAAAGAAGCACTATTCAAAAGTCTATTGCTCTATCAGAGAGCAAATGGAGTGGAGATAACAGGACAATGACCAAAGTGCGGAGCAACACGGACACGTCGACTGTACGGTAGACGAGTCCTGGCGCTAATGCCTTCGTCCAGCTCACATGGTGAAAACGCGCCAAGAGCAGGGCCACCGATCCGCTGTGACGAGCTTTCTCGGTTACTGCCCACCGACTCTCGATGTTGCGGAACCGCACCCACAGCACCACTCGTAGTTCTTCTCCGACTCGTTGACAGCGACAGTCACAGGTGTCCATGCTGGTCACTCGAATTGATATATGTACAATCAACACGGCGAAAGCCACTTGAAGCGTGAAATTTGCGAGACTCCAGCTGGGACTGCAGCACCGCCGTAATGTTTCACCACACAGGATATCATGTCGTCCACGTCAACGTCGAAAATTCCGTAGTCTAGCTCGTCGATGTGTAATTCACTTGATCCTGCATTGCATCTACTTGGTTGACAGGAAGCGTTTCGCCGAACGTTTGAGCGTTTTCCGTTGAAGTGCAGTCCAAGCAATAGCACGAACCTCTGCCATTCTAATGACAATTGAGATGCGATCACAGCCCATTGCTGTGATCGTATGGAGACGTCTTGCTGAGTCAGTACGTCCCACTTGGACCTACCGCTTCGACCATACTGAGCACAAGTATGGGGATCTTACGCTGGCGCTTCGACTATATCTTCAGCGGTTTCGTCATGTCTTGGGCATTCGTTTGTCTTGACTCAGTCCGCGAAAGCCGCCAAGGCTCCAAGCTTCTCCGTCTCATGGCCCCAACAAGTCCGTCGCCTTCAAACCCGCCGTCCCCGGTCCCGTTCGTTCCGACAGCCCCGGAATCCAGCAGAAGTCCCACCTGGGACGAATATCTGGACAACAGCTCCAACAACTCGTTCGACTTGGTTTTCCCAGTCAATGTAAACTTCGGAGACCCCGTTCCACGTGAGACTCGACCTTCTTTTCCTTCGATGCCTTCAGTCAGTGGCTGTTCATCATTTTCACAACCAGGGTATCCGCAACATCCACAACGTCGTCTCAGTCCGGCACTAATGAACCACAAACGTAAAGCGTCTCCCCTGCCGTCTCCACTGCCGTCTCCAGTCTCATTTCCAATGGTACCCGACACCATGCCACCAGCTGTGACTTTTCCACTCTCGGTCATGCGGCCGGATGGGATGACGTTAGTTCAGCCTGAAATGAGGTCGGTCTCGATGAAAACCATGGCCAATCCGGATACCCCCACTACTACACAGGTGGGACGCTGGACCAAGGGAGAACACGAGCTGTTCCTCGAAGGTCTCCAACGCTTCGGCAAGTCTTGGAAGAAGATATCGAGTCTTGTGCACACGCGTACTCTCGTACAGATCCGCACTCACGCCCAAAAGTATCTTCAGAAACAGACTCGAGCTGCTATCAAAGCAGACGCCAAAGTTGCAGAAGCTGCATCCCAGCAACAACAGAGACTGCCCCAACATCAGCTAAAGGGAGCTACTGATCCACATACTCCTCAGTTGAACGCTCCGACACTTCGTCAGTGGAAGTCGAGAGATAACAGCGGATTCGCTCCCCTCGCCGTCCCTAATGCTCTCTCTAAGACGTCCTCATCGACATCGCCGCACTCAGCTTTCCAGCTCAACAGCATCAACAGACTGGACCAACTACTTCAGGATGATAATAACACCATTCCAGCCTTTGCCGATGAGCACTACACGAGTCCCACCGCCATTGAAGATGACCTACTGAGACCAGTGTACACGGGCGAACAATGGGCATCGCGTCTCACTCATCCGGAGGCTTCCACCTATCCCAACAAACGACGCCGAGTAGAACCCAGCGCGTCTGGCCCGACGTCGGTCTCGATTGCTGTGCTAACCTTGCGTCCTGCAATTCTCAGTGCTGCGTTCGAACCGTTACCGGTTCCTGACAACTTGTCGTCCCCCAGCAACAGTCAGTCAACCACCGCTGCAGCACTACTGGCTGCCCACGAGACCGAGGAGACCACCAACTATACCAATGCGTGGCTGTAGATACTACCCGGCGTGCGAGGCCCAAGAGCATAGATGTGCCATGTTCATGGCATGCATTCATGCCTTCCCTGCTTTTCAATTGTCCACACCCACTCAAGCCAACTTGCACATAGCACGCTAATCGAGAATAATGAACCTGTTGTACTTACATGTCTTGGCGATTTCCTTTCACGCTGCAGTGCTTGCTCCCGCAACTCCTACTCCACCTTGCTTGGCCTCTCGAAGGAATTGTTGCAATGCTGTCAGGCGATCGTCGATGTCGCTAAACGAGTCTGCTGATGTGTCCAGCAGTGCTTGCGGTGGTTGCTTCCTTCTTCTCGACACAGGTGTTTGCTTGGTAATCTTCTGTGGAGGTGTCTGCTGAACTGAAGGTGATGGTTTGTGCGGTGACGGTGTTGCAGACCCTCGTGGAGAAGCCCTACAACCATTTCTGCTCGTATTTGATGGTGTCGGGGACGGCGAGCGGCCACGACTAAGAGAACGCGTCGTGGGGGGACCAGATCGAGGCAGTGGCGAATTGTTCGATGCACGTGGGCGGTGGGTATCAAGACGAGGCGGCTCCAGGACCCGTTTAGGTGACGACAATCTCGCATCCAATTCACGTTGGTGCTCTTTTGAGACCCGCGAAGTGCGTGATCGTGTAGAACGAGACGAAGCTTTAGAACCTCGAGAATCTGCCGATGAATATCCACCCGCTGAACTATCTGACGAGTAGCCTCCATTGGAACGTGGTGGTCGTGTGCGAGAATTTGAGCGAGCTCGGGCTTCGCGTAGCTTCCGTTCCTTTTCTTGTTGATACGCAGTCGGATCGAATCGACGAAAAGCCGGTCGAGCAGTAGGTCGTCCGCGTCGAACACCCCTATGTGCTCTATCGCCGGCGTCCTCGTCATCGGAAGGACCGTAATGGGATGATGAGGATTGAAACGGTGCCGGAAAGACTGCATTGCTGGTTTGTAGTTGCCTGGACGTTCCTCCTGCAGGAGACCGAACTTGTCGTGTTGCAGGAGATCTGCCTCTTGTAAATCTTGATGATAAATCACTACCACGACTGCCATTGACTGCTGGGCGCTGGTGCGTACCCTGCTGCCTCGCTTGAGAACGCGCAATAGCAAGTTGGCGAAGAAGCTCTCGGTTTTTCAGTTGGGTTTCCTCCAGCTGTGCCTTCATCTTCACCATTTGTGCTAGAGTTTCCTGTACTGCAGCATTGCTATCCTTCTAAAAGTGTTATCAATAAAAGTGAAATATGAGAACCATGACAAGAAAAAAATGCAGTAGCCCACTTACGATTTTCCGCCTTGTCTCAAGCCGCTCCTGTTCCTGCCTTGCTAGATCTGTCCGATCATTTTCCTGTGACGCTACTCGTAATTGTCTGTATTTAAAAGCAAGGAACCATAAGACATAAATCCGAATGCAAAACGATCAACCTCAAAGACAAATTGCGCACTTTATCTCAGTCCGCAGTCGTGCAGTTTCCACCGCCGAGTCTTCTCGAAATTGCTGATAGAGTGCAATCAGCTCTTTATTCTCTTCAATCGACACCTGTCAAAGCACACAACCATCAGCAAAACCCACCAATAATCCAGTCTATTTCTACAAACCTGCAGTTCTTGCTGCAGTTCTCCCGAGTTCATTCGTTCACTTCCATCATCACAATATTGCTTCAGCGAGTTTTTCAAACATCGATTTTCCTCTCTCAATGCCGCGTTCTCTTCCACCAGTCGGCCATTGCTCTCAGTTACAGAAAGATTCTCCTTTTTGACCAATTCTTGTCTCAATCTTCTAATAGTCCGCTGTAAAACTTCAGCCGACGGAGCAATTTCCTGCGTCAAAGGCAGTGGATAATGAACTCGGTCGAACTCGACAGCATAAGTCAATATCAAGAATCGTTTCCCGTTGTTTGTAGCAGTAGTAGCACTAGTCAACCTGTCAATATACACAAAAATAATAGATAGCATTTAAATAATAATAACATAAGTTAAGTTGCGCGAAGAATCGTACCCTTCCGAGACCGTTCCAGGTTGCAATTTACGTTGTCTATAGAGCTCCAGGTCTGCAGCAGTGAGCAGATCCAGGAACACCGTGTCGCTGCGTCTACTGAGAGCTGTGAGCAACATCTGAACGAATACAGAGAAGCGCTTTGAGTTGCCCGTTTGGCGCGTAAGTTGCTCAATGTCCGAGGCTGGAAATCTGCCCGTCCAGACGCAGTCTGACGCCTCCACTTGCACGTGTAGAAGCTGTTGTTGCACCTGCACCGTCACGATGTAGCGCGCGCCATGGAACTCGAGCGTCGCCGACGTCTCAAGATCCTCCATCTTAACGAATGGCTAATTGTAAGTTACAATTTGTAACTGTAAAATGGCTACACTACTGTAAAAATGGCTACACTACTGTAAAAAAAAGCTACACTACTGTAAAAATCTTTATTGTCTCCTTTAGTACACTAAAGCGTGCTTAGAGCAGAACGTGTGCGGGCGTAGCGCACGACGTTCAGGTCGAACGACAGCCTCCACAAGCTGACGAAAGGAGTATGTAGTCTTGGACATGGTCAGCGTTAGCTTCGCGGGCACGTCGTTTTGGACCTTACGCGATAGACGTAGTTAAATCGAAATGCTCTGTAGTTGTAGAAGACTTGATGTCGCCAAATTTGCAGCGCAGCGTGTCTTGGAGCTCTTCACCGTAGAAACACCGGTGCTCTTCGACATATTTCAGGGCGATAATAGGAGACCACCGTGAGGCTCTTTTCGCACGTCTGTGACTAGACCATGCTATCGGAACAAGCGATACCAACGCTTGACAGAGCGAACTGAAACACCAAAGAGAAATACCTTCAGAGTCATTTCAAACGGGAACGACAACGGCCACACACAAGGATACAAGGAACGAAGTTACTCCTACGTATTGGTTTATTGATACGGGAACCTACAGAGTCATTGCCATTGGCGGTGAGCCACCAGGTCCGGAAAGGAAATCGGCGTTTCTCACCTGGCTTAGGACATTCCAGACATCTTGCACACCGTAAAAGGTTAAATAGACTTGTCCTACCTCTCCCTTGATCGGGAACTGCACCTTACATCTACACTAGCATATTAGGACTGGGTGTTGAGGCTTGCTTGTACACGCCTGGTGTCATGTTCATGTTGACACTTGCTGCATCGCTGATTTTGGCCAGTGAACTGAATGACTCACGGGTAAAGTCGTCGGCGCCATTGAGACGACGATAGAAGTCAGCATCCATCTCCTCGATGCCTTTGGTGTTATCGAACACACAGAACCACGTCAGCGGGATTGAAACCGCAGCGATAGCCGCAAACGTGTAGAAAGCACCGGGGTAGCCGTAGCTCGGGTTGTCGACCCAGATGGAGAAGCCGAACGATCCGATGGCGGCACCGGCCTTGCCAGCAGCAGCGGAGATACCGTGACACGTCGATCGGATTGGCGTCGGGAACATCTCTGTGGGTAGCACGAACGTCGACATGTTGGGGCCGAAGTTGGAGAAAAACAGTGTGATGCCATATAGGATGATGAACAGGATCGACTGCTCTTTGAGATCGTCCCAGAAGATGGCCATGATCAAACACAGAATTGTCATGAAGAAGAAACCTTGTAACTGCATCTTCTTGCGACCGAGACGGTTGATGGCGTACACGGCCACAAAGTAACCAGGCAGCGCCATGAGCGACACAAATGCTACTTCTGTCGTCACTTGTTGCAGTGACGGATTGCTGAGACCCACCACTTTCAGGATGCTGGCCGAGAACAAATTCTGTGAGTAGTAAACAATGTCGAACAGGAACCACGTGCCGGCTGTGCCCAGTAGACTCACTCCGTAGTGGCGGAGAATAAAACTGAGACGGGCTTGTTGCTGTGTCGTGGCCTGAGTTAGTTGGTTACGCTGCTGTGCATTCTTGTATGCCGCAGTCTCCTCCGCCGTGAAACGAAAGTAACACACGACGAGGGCGGGAACGACACCGATGGCGAACAGTATGCGCCACACAGCCTCGAGTCGCGACTCGCTGTTCTCGCCAGGCTTGCCATCAGCAAAGGCCTGCACGAGGAGGTTACCCAGGATAGCAGCCGTGACTTGGCCTACACCTTGTAGCGAGAAAGTTTTGGCTACGGCTGTGTTGCGATCGGCGGAGTCAGTGGAGTCCTCGGCTGTCGTACTAGCAGCCAGCGGGTATTCACCGCCAATACCAATGCCGAGGATCAAACGCGCAGCCACGAGGAACCAGAGTGTGGATCGACCGTCACCTGCATATGCCGCAGCGCAGAGGATACCGCCAATGATCAACAGACAGCACGTGAAGATCATGTTGACCTTGCGGCCAAAGACGTCGCCTAGGAATCCGAAACCGAGCTGGCCAATCACGGCACCGATGATGGCACCCGCCGATACCCACGATTTCATGGTGGACGAGTACGTGTCTGAGCCGTACTGCTCCGTGAGCACGACGTTGACCACGTTCATGACGAACAGGTCGTACGCATCGTTGTAGAAGCCGAGACCGCGGACGAGGAACTTGTTCATATTGACTTGATCTGCTTGGTACGAAACTGCTGGAGGAAGGTGCGTCGACGAAAGCGAATCAAGAAGTGAGCCTCGATCTGAGACCGTCCGATCCGTTGCAGTAGTTGTGCATGATAACCCTCGCGGTTATCTTGATCTTTGTATGGAGGCGGTTATGCACTTTCATAAACTGTAGATTGCGCGGCAGATTCAATTGCTATGGACAGCGAATCTAGTGTACCTGGTTTGCGATTGAACATGCAAGATATGCGCGGCAGATTCAATTGCTATGGACAACGAATCTAGTGTACCTGGTTTTGCGATTGAACATGCAAGATCTTGCGTTTAGCAAGTCGAATGGTGGTTACTGATCGCAGTCTCTCATGTCGACGAGGAGCTTGGCGCTCACAATCAAGCCCTCGTCATTGAAGCAGAGCTGATCAATTGAGGGAGCCCAGTTGCGCTCCAGTTTACTAATCTGCATTTTGATCGAAGCAAGCCTGCATCAACACGCAGACAGGGCTGTTGCGACATCTATCACGCATACCACGCTCGAAAAAGAACCTCCATGCGTCCAGCGGAACCGCTGCTCATCACTGACAAGTTGTTGGTGGACTGGACGTGCCTCCGTTACCAGCTTTACCAATGTCTATCTACCTGCATGTACCTGTTAGACGCTTGCTTAATTGAATTGGAGTACATTGTTGTCGTATTTTATCATTTAATTGATTTTTAACAATGGACAAGAACCACAATATTTTTGTGGAGGAGCTTGTCTGTCAATCGGGAATAAGTTGTAGCTTCAGATATCAACATAAAGAGCTGTATTCCCGCCCTACAAGACGATGTCGGACCCATGCGTTTGCTGACACGCTAGTGCAAAGCAAACGGGTTGTCTAAGCAAGCCTTCATCGTGCAATTTTTCCTTAGCATGCATCTTAATGACCAAATGTGAAAGACGTGGTCATGCTCAGCGACCAAAATTATAGGGTTAATCACTGCTGGATGCGGAAAGTTGGAGTGAGCGTGGATTGATTATTACCAGTGCGGTTTCCCAAGAATAAGGTACCCTTACCAAACTGTGTTCTGCATCAACACAATGAAGATCGATCGCTACATTACGTTCCAGATCGGTGTTTGCATACACAGTCGACTTGCAGAGAACCTGCAACATTACAGGCGAAAACAAACTGCAGTCCAGCGTGTACTGTACACAACTCGGCATCTGTCAGTAATCTCCCTCTCTCCAGCGCCATCTATCCCCATCCCTGTGAAAACGGATGTACCCTCACCCCTCTTTACTGCCTTCCCTCTCTATCCCCCTTTCAGTCACTATTTGAGGACTGAAGGAAGCGACTCCATCAAGCGCGTATGGATCCTCCTAGCAGCGGCCAGTACTGGACGCCAGCCATGGAGTTGTCCCCTCCACAGTCGGAGGGCGGCAGCAGCTTCGAAGAGGAGAAGGAAGAAGCCCCTACACCCTCGAAATCTCACGGTCTCGACCTCCTCTTAGCCCCGCGCTCGTACAGCAGCGAAGACGAAGACGAGACCAAGAGCGTCGAGGAAGATGAGGACCTGAGCGCCGCCTCGGCCGTCATGGCCATGTCTACAGCCAATCAGAGAACTAGACGAGACTCCATGGACAACTTGGAGCTCAGTATCGAGTCTCTGCGAGTTGTGGCGCACCAACGAGGGCTGGACACGACACAGCTATGTCATTGGAGCGTCCGGGAAGACGGCAAGTTGCTGGATGCAGAGCAACACAAGTACAGAAGTTTGAGAGACGCACTGCGGGCTTATACGCACTTGATGCAAGGGACCATTCCACGAGAAGACATGTATTATCTGTCAATCTTAAGACGACAAATAGCAGAGCTGGAGCTACCATTGGTGGATGGACCGATTAGTGTCATGACGTTGGGCAAAGTTGTCCCAGAAGAACACTTTTACACGAGTAAAAAGTTGTTTCCTATTGGATACGAGACTCTGGTGAAAGTGCAAGTGACGAAACCCGTGACAGTTGCGTTCCGATTACGATGCAGTAGGTGATGCATTTTTTTTGATTTTATTGGACAGAGACTGAAGAATTGTTGGTTGGCTGTAGAAATTGTACAAGGCAGCAAGAAGAAATCGCCGATTTTTGTGGTGGAACTTGAGAACAGTACAGGTAGGAGGTTTAGGGAGATGAAGGCGAAATGTTGTTACTGAACTAATTGGTGTTTTTGTAGTTGAGATTGTGTTCAGGTCGTACGTGGCGAGCAAAGCGTGGAAAAAAGCTCTTGTACATTTCGAGAGCTTGTCGGCCGACGAATTGATGGCGATAGTTAGTGAATCGGTGTTCACTGTGGAAATGGATGAAAGCGGCAGGCCGGTGGATGTGCTGACACCTGCTAGCGGCGAGGACGGATTTGGATTGCTTCGACGAAATATTACACGTGTGCTGGAGGGACTGCATCAGGTGCTTTCGTGCAGAGATTATCAGTTCTGGGAGCAGCGGCATCCAATTACGCCGGATGTTCATGCTAAAATTCGTTCACGCTTAAAAAATCAAGTGAAGGATATTCTCAAGGCTCAAAGCGCGATTTCCAGGGACGAGATCAACCACCAACTGTCACAGGAAGTGCTGCTGCAGGAACATTTTCGTAATCCCGAGGAGGAGCAACGGTTAAGGCAGCTGCAAGAAAAGGAGCAACATGAAGCCGACAAGCGGAGCGTTCGTGAGGCTGCTCGCAAACTATTAGAGATCGAAATGAAAGCTCAAGAAGATGCGAAGGAGGCCCAGCGGCGAGCAAAAGAAGAGCGGAAAAATGCAATCATTGAAGCCAAGATGGAAGCTGCGCGTCAAAAAGAGGCCCGGAAGGAAGCTTTACGACTAGCCAGAGAAGAGGAGAAGCGCATACGCGAAGAAGAAAAGGAAATTAAGCGTGCGTTGCGGGAAGAGGAAAAGCGTAAGAAGATGGAGGAGAAAGAGAATTCCATGAAGCGGAGGATAGAAGAGCTACGGCAGCGTCGTCAAATGCGGGAGGAGCAAAAGGCGATTATTGAGAATGGCGTGGTGACATCTTCCTCGCCCAGACGATTTAGTGATTCAAGGAAAAGGAAGGCCTCATCCGACTCTCAGTCTATTAAGCAGCAACATCTAGTACTACTAAAATTTGTGGAAGACGAAAGAGAACGACGACGACAAATTCGCTTATGGGACAAGAGAAACGAGGTTGAGGTTGAGGTCTGGGCCCGGGTAAAGGATCGTTATACCAGGGACTTGAAGCGCCGTCACTTGTCGTGTGGGGATAAGCATTCTGAGCTCGAATATTCAGGGAGTCAAGATACCAAATTTCCATCTCAAGTGATATCTCCTGCGGTAGAACTGGAACCTGTACCTGCGGAATTCCATGCCGATTTACTTTTCGTGTGGGACTTCATTTCGACATTCTCGGACTGCTTGAAGCTGACAGCGTTGCCTTCACTTGGCGTTTTTGTAAATATGATAACGCTAAGCGATGGATCCAGTCCTATTGGGGACGGTGATCTGGATGACGACTCGGTTGGTGTACTCTTTGCTTCATTACATTCAGAGCTGCTAAAGACACTAATCACTGAGTATTTCCCGTTGCTTCAAATGGGGAATACCCTTGAGGAGTTCCATCGCACACGACCCATGAACGTTTTTAGCTGGCCAGAACTCGCACGCGAAGTATGTCAGTTTGCGATGGAATTCAAGCACCCGAGTGCGGATGAACAACTGCTCAAAGCAATTAAGGGCTCTAAATCATATCGAGATGACTCTGTGACCCATCCACTACGTCAGAAGTTGCACCGACGAGGAACAAATTTGTTAAAGGGAGTTCAGTTTGAGGAAGAAAAGGATGAAGTGGAAGTTGAGACACACAACTCGCATGGGAAAGAAACTGTTGCTTTGGCTTCGGAGGTAAACAATGGATCTGCAGCGTCAAGTGATTACTACGGCGTTGTTTTGATTGATGGCGTGCTGAGCAAACTCAAGGTAGGGGAGAAAGACAATCACCTCGTCGTAACAGACATCGTTGCCGCGACAAACGATTCGTCATCGGAAAAGGCGAAACCATCTGAAGGCAGTGGGGATATGCCGAAGGATGATAACAGCGATAGGATTCGAGTTGGGGATTATCTGATGTGCATTAATGGGAAAGATGTGCGCGAGACTTCACTCGACGACTTTAACAGTCTTGTGAGTAAATCTCCGGCACCCCATGGGCTGTTGATGTCCTCGGTTTCTCCTATCGTAAAGAATCCAATGAAACATATAGCAACGACCCAAGGAGCAACGAAGATGAAGTGCTGTGGATTTGTGCTCAAACTCCTTCGAGCAAAAGAGATTGCATCACCCTTTAACCAACCAGTGGATGCAGAGCTCTATCCTGATTACTACACTAGCGGAGACATCACGGAGCCCATGGACTTGGGTACGATTTCGGAGAAAATTGAGGACGAAGACTACGAGAACGATGATGTCGAGTCCTTTGTTGATGATGTGCAGTTGGTGTGGAAAAACTGCTACACATACAACTCGTTGAAGGCAGGAATCTCTAACCTGGCCCAGAAATTGTCGGTGATTTTCGACCGGTTGATGAAAGAATGGGTGTACACTACCGTGAACAGACCGATGATTGCGGCTGAGGAAGACAATTGTCGCAATTGTCAGACAATTCACGCAAAAAACCGATTGCTACTGTGTGATCGCTGCGATGCGCCGTATCACACTTTTTGTCTCGAGTCTCCACTCCCTGCCATTCCTAAGAGTGAGTGGTTCTGTCCTATCTGTCTTGCAGATCCCTCTTTTTCGCCTGAGCAATTTCGAAAAAAAGCTCACGATATGGCTGTTGACGCTAGCGGCAACTCTGGCAGCAGCGAGCTGAAGGAGAATGATTTAACTGAATTGGAGAAGCGACTTCTGTCTGCAATTGACCTTCTTTCTCAGGAAAACTACTCGAAACTTACTGTCGGTGATCGATTGAAGGTGCTGAGGGTATTGTGCGAATTGATTGAGGAGACATCAGTAGTTCAATCGATATACCACTCGCTCGAGCAGAAAGCAAGTGATGTGCGAAAGAAGTTGGGTGAATCACTTGCAGACTTGGAGCGCGAGTGGGAGCGATTTTCCCCGCCACGCCCGTCACACGGTGTAGAACAGACCAAGAAGTTTATCATCGATAGCGTCGAACACGAGTTAACGGATGAGCTACTGACATACCTAGAAGACAAGGCAAATGCAGAACTGGACTCTAGACCTGTCCCCATACTGCCTGAAAGTGCTCGGAAAAAGCTACGAGGTAGTACAGATAGTGTGAAAGAAGAACTCACTGCTGTGGGTGTTGATGATGATGACTCGTCAGACAATTCGGAGGAAGAGGAGGAAATCTTCTTCGAAGAATTTAGCGATCGTTATCTGACCGAGTCGGCACGGTCGGACGAAATGAATGCTGTTGACGGTGCGAGTGGTTCAGTGCTGTCTCGCCCGCTGTGCGCTTTCTGCGGCTTGGAAGATGAAATCTTAAACGGACCGCTACACTCCTGCAAGCAATCGCCCCTGACAGCCCAAACAACATTTCTGAATCATTACGAAATTCCAGAATTCCTGACAGGGGAAGGGCCTGACATTTTAGTGGTGCGAACTTTAGGAGCGAACGATCTCCCAAATGCCATTCTAGAAGATACAGCTGAAGGGGTGCAATACTCTGAGCGTTCTGGCACTGCGCAAAGCCATCCGATGGGTCAAGGAGAAACCGACAATCAGCCGTCTGAGTCTGAAGGTGTCAAGGGAATTGTGTACGCAATTAATGACCGCGTCGTGTTCGGTATGAGTCGCACCATCATCCAAGATCAACTAAGGACTGCTGCACAACCGCTCATGTTGTACCTGACGTCGCTTCCTGGAGAGGCTGTGCGTGCCTCGGTGTCGATTGTGAAGAGTCATGGGTTGCCTATGGGTCTGACTTTGGATGCTCACGAATCGTTCATCTTCGTTCAATCATACAATTCGCTGAAAGACTTTCCAGTAGGATTTGGTGAGTTATCTGGGCAAGTATTTCCGGGCGACGTACTGCTGATGGTAAACGGATTTACTACGCGTGAGAAGAGTGTTACTGATGTCGAAACATTGCTCCGTGGAGAGAATTCGTCAGATGTCAGCTACACTGTTTTTGTCCGGCCACCGTCACTGAAGATGAAAAAAGCATGTGACGAGTGGCAACGTGTTGTGCACGACGTGCCCTCGCAGCGAGCTAGGGAGAATACGTTCCGATCAGGGCTTATTGCTTCTCAAGCTAATGGACCTATCTCGTATGATGTGGTCTTTCAAGACGGACCACTTGGTTTGGCGCTGGCGCTAGAAACCCGAGGTGTCATTGTAAAATCGTTGAATGATCACCCAGATGGCACCCTTGGTCAAGCATCACTAAGTGGTCGCATTATGCGCGGGGACTTGGTGGAAAAAGTGAATGACGCAACGTATGGCCAACTGAGCGATCTATCTCAGTTCACTTCATGGTTGTTGAGCTTACCTCGGCCATTGAAAGTCACATTTTCAAGGCAGCCACCTCCTGGTACCAATCAGAAAATTACCCCTGAGCAGGCAAACAAGCGCATGGAGGAACTACTGGGAAACTCATCGTTACTGTGCAAACAGCTAAAGCTCTCTCCGTCCAGTGAGATCAAGACCTTCCGCGTTGAGTCTTTTCCTCTGCCGTTTGAGGCTGAAAATTTCATTGAAGCCATTGGTGTCATTGCAACAAAGGGTCTTATATACTGCGAACCACGTACCGACTCGAGCGAAATTGACCAGGAGATCACCCCTCTTACTGTCGCGGTTGGCGACCTTATTATGGGATTAAACGGAAGGTCTGTCACTGGATTGAGCTGGGCTTCTGTAAAAGCATTGTGTTTGGAGATGTCATCAACATGCCCTGTTTACCTCCACCTCACTCCATACCTCAGGCCCATGACATTGCTGCAAGCTCACGAAACCTGTGTCGAAAGTGCAAATGTGGCATGGTCAGAATGTGGGTCTATGCTTCCTCGTGTTGAGAAGGCTCGAGAGCTAGAGAGCTTTATCAAGTGGTTGATCATTCCTAGGACGTTAGCATTTGGAAAATGTCGTCATGGCTACTCGTTTTACCGCTTTTTCAGCGACCACCACCGTGTTTTCGTGTTGTCACCAGACAAGAAGTGGTCTGTGTGCGCTACGAAGGATCAGCTTGTACAGCTTCTCGCGTATCTGGAAGAAGACTCAAGGGACTCAAAGATTGCTACTCAGATTAGATGGTGCTTTCATTGGGTACTTCATGACGACGAGGCAAAACTTCTGTTGCAGCAAGGGTCAACGTGCTGCAGGTACTCATGCAAAGCATTCCTCCGTGACGGACCCTTTTCTATTAAGAAGGAGGTGCTCCTTGTTATGGATGGAGATATGGAGAAGTACGAATCTCTCGTGGTTTATAATGGTCGCAAATTTTTTCTCGGGTCGTTCTATGCTCAGCAAGAGGCTGAAAACGCACTTCAACGTGCAGAGACTTCGATCAATTCGACAGGATTTCACGTGATGGTGGCTGCTGACGTACTTACTCTTCGCAACGCGCATTTCCCATCTTCACTGACGGCGCCGTATCCAAAGGCAGAGAATGTGGTGAAGCGCATCTTATCACGCAAATACGAGTATGGTAGTGTGATGGATGGACGAGGGGGAATGAAGCCCATTCCGATTTCACATGGCGTGTTTACTATCCTGAAGCGTGGTCTCCGATCAAACAATGCTATGATGAACAATGTGGATGCTGGGATGTACCATGCTGGGATGCCACACGTGGCAATGTCGAGGATGCAAGATTTACAATCGTCGACATATGCTGCCGCTCAAGCGCGCTACCAAGAGGCGTTAAAGAGGAAGTATGCTCAATCTGAGGATCCGTATGCACGCCAGATTGCTGACCAGCTCAAGCGAACTCGATATGCGGATCCAAATGTAGCTGCACGAATGCAACAGCAATTCGCTGCAGGCAACAATGCTGTTTCCTTTAAGCGGTCACTTCAGGCGCTTGTGGATCAAGGACGAGCCATGCTAGCAGCTTGGAATCAATTCGCTGCATCTGCCACTGTTCAGACGACAAATGGATTGGCGTACGCTTGCTTGTCTAGTTTCGAAGAGGTGAAGAAAGTGGTGTCGCGTATCGTCGTTGATCCCAACGCGACGCTACCGGACCCGAAAACGTTCGTATGTCTCCACCACGCGTATGTTATGGGATTAATTTGTGCTATGGCTACACAGGCACTTACAACAAGCCAGAAAACACACTCAGACTCGGCTCTGGTAAAGCAAGTGGCAGATGCGTTCGCGACTGCAATTCTCAGCTGTGTGGATCCATCAAATATGCTGCGTGCACGAGCATTAAGCGGCTTTGCCACTGCAGCGAAAAAGTGTGAACCTTCCCAGCGTGCTGGTGATCTGTCGATGGAGCTCCATAACGTTGCGAATTTTGTGCTAATGTTTTTGCGGACAACAGGCTATTTATCAGGTACCAGTTTTGACGATCTAAGCAACTGCAGAACGTTGTTTTCAGCCTCGACACCAGGCGTAGAATCGCTTCCTGCATCGTTTGTACAGCAGATTAACCTCCTCGAGAACATCCGCCAAGCATTTTACCGCAAGTTGAACAATGCTTCCAGCGGATCTATTCCACTCCCAAATCAAGCGATGGCTCCAATGCCATCTGTTCAGGTTCCACCTTACGGGATAGCACCAGGATCGACTTCAATCTCTCTACAGACGAACGCTCAGACGTCGAACCAACCCAACGGTACACTTGTGGACGTGGAATTTGGGGTTGGTCCATTGGGCGTCGTGATCAATTATTCTAATCGGGGCACAATTATCGTCACGGAGTTTTCCAACGACAACAACAATATGATGGGGCAGGCTCAAGCGAGCGGTAAAATACAGGTGGGTGACGAGGTTTATGCTGTGAATGGCCAGAAGCTGGAGGTTATCGGTATGGAAGGCTTCAAAAATGCAGTAGCCACCAACAAACGGCCGCTGCAGGTGACGTTCCGGAGGATTTCTCCTGCTCCTTCCATGCCGACGAATAGCGCACAAGTACAGAATACCACGTCGAACTTTGGATACCCAGTGAGTGGAGCTTCTCAGGGCACTACAGCTACACCTCTTGCTCAGGTATCTTCTGCCATGAACCAGCAACAACCGAACGCCTTCAGTCAACAAGCACCAGCTGGGACCATGGACAACAACGGGGTTTATGGTAACCAACAGCCAAGTAGTGGTCCGATGGTCATGGGTACCAATAACGTGAATGCAGGTGGAAACTATCAAAACGCTGCTCCTGGACAGTTCCCTGGAATGGGTGACACTATGAATCCGTTCCCCTACCAGTCAGTACCGTCGAGTCAGCCAACGGGAAACCCATCTACGCAGTTCGCTAATCCGCAAATGGCAGGTAATATGCCTAGTTTCATGGGGGACTTATCTGGGCAGTCTTTACCTACTACAGTTATGGGTGGTCAAAGTTTTAATGCATTGCCGAATGTTTACGGCTTTACCTACTACAGTTATGGGTGGTCAAGGTTTTAATGCATTGCCGAATGTTTATGGTTGTTTACGGCGGTGATGCGACTGGAGGTAACCCAGTTGCTCAGCCCTCGGGAGGCTGGCAAGGTGCGCCTAACCCAATGGTGCAGTCGTTTCCACCAGGGCCAGTGCCGAATGGGATGAATCTAAATGGCGGTGGAAATGTGCAGATGCCCATGGATCCCATGCCTTTGATGCCCAGCGCATCCTCTGGAATGAGTTTTTCGTCCGCTCCGCCCCCATCTGGAGCTCCAAACTCGTATCAAAGTAACAACTCGACTGGGGAATTCGTGGGTTTCGTCGCAGGGAACGATCCACAGTTGCCACAAGGAGATCCATCACAGGTTAACTTTTATGATGCTAATGGAACTACCTATCGTGCAGCATCAGATTTCGAAATTGATGCAAGTACCAGTGCTTCGACTGAGTCTGCTACTCAAGCCAGTGCCACCACTGGGTCTGCTGACGCTAGTGCAATTGCAGATATTGATACGGAGCCAGAGTCTCCATCAATCTCACAAGTGACGACGCCAGCGCAATCAGACACCGACGGGGAACGCAGTGAAGCTGACAGACAACGTGATCGTGAAGCGCAGATGGCAAGGTTGACTGCTGCGTCGAATGCATTACAAAACAGCTCAGAAGTAAATTCAAGCACTTCACCAGCCCCTACCGTTGCACAGACTCAATCCACTCTCGGAGAAGCACCACCAACTGCGCCAGCCGCGCAGTCAGTCGCACCGGAGATCACGGTGCCGGAAGGGAAGCCGCCTCTCCAGACCAGACCATCGCCCCGTGCACAGACAGGTGGAAAACAGCTTCGTCTAACGGAAGAGGCCGGTGCTTCCAGAAGATCATCGCGAGTATCTCGCAAAAGCACTAATATTGCGGATATGTACGACCCGGACTTCATCAAAGCCCATTCCAGAGGAGGGAACGGCAGTGAAGCTGGGACTGATGAACCGACAGACGGAGAGATCGGGGAGCTGTCGACCGAGCTGCTAGAAGGGTTTAGCGCTACTATCCGCCCACTAAAGAAGGATCTCCCGCGGTCATTGCTGCTACTTCGAGCTCAATTATTGACAATGGAGTCTGCAATTCCACGCGATGCTTTCCGTTCCGGTCGGTGGGGACGTTCTGTGCGTGCGGCATGGGCTGAGATGGTATACACATGTGACACTTCGGCAATACTTACAGAGGCAGTCGTCGCCTTGGAGGCAAACATTGACCCGGAATGGCTTGACCCGTGCTGGAAAGCTTCTCCACTTCCTTCAGCTAAGAATGCGATCGCCTCAGCGACGATTGCTTCTGCTGCCATGCGACTATATTCACTGGACGACGCAATTTCGTATGGGCGATTGAAACGTGGAGGCAAACGCAAGCACCGAAATCCTTCGAGTGCCAACTCCAGTCGGCCGGGCTCACCCCAGAAGACTGCAATCATTAGCCAGGAATCGAAGACAGCTGAGCCGATATCTGACCCGTCAGAGCTGCCATTCGTGGGTCGACTTTCTAATGGTGTAGTCGCTTTAGCTGACAAAATGATCCACAACATATTGGAAGCTCAGCGAGAGAAGTCTTCAACAGCCTACACATATCGGAAGGCAAGAGATGAGGTGGCAGCAATTACGTCGCTGACGGAAGATCAGGTCGAACAGTGGATTCAAGCGAGCTCGGCGTATGCACAGACAGCATCAGCATCTGGACAATCTCAAAGCGGATCCGGACGTCACGCTACACCGAAGAGGAAACAACCTGGATCCCAACCATCGAGTTCAAGTGGTCAGCGGTCCACATCTAGTCGGAAACGGAGGGCCCAAAGCTCGGCAAACGTCCCGACTGCCGCACCGACCCCACCAAAGACGCAGTACGTCGAGCTACGCTGTTTTCAGATGAAGACGCTTCAGCACTGTTTTCCCATGGGAAGTGCACATGATCTAACACTACGGTCTCGGCTAGAGCACATTATGGATATGTTGCTGAGGAACGAGCTGGCGCTGGCGTTCTCGGCGCCGGTGAACATGAACGAGGTGCCTGGCTACTCAGATCTGATCATGTATCCGATGGATCTTGGCACGATCAAGATCCGGTTAAGCCGTGGGTTCTACGACCAGCGTTTTGAGATGCTAGTTCGCGACATTAACCTCGTGTGGGAGAACTGCTTCACGTTCAACCGTCTGGACGCTGACATCTCCAAGTGTGCGAACCGGCTACGATGTAAGTTTCTATTACGCAGTTTCTCCCCACCGCTTGTACTAATGTGATTCTATGATGTGTCCACTTACAGCGATCTTCAATCGGCTATTTGAACAATGGGTCACGGACGTTCCACCCAATACACCGGTAACGCATCTCGCCTCGGAGGAGTTGTGTCGACAGTGCGGCCAGATGCATGCGCAGGAGAGTATGCTGCTGTGCGATAGTTGCGACGCCGCCTACCACGCTTTCTGTCTACAACCGCCTCTTTCTTCTATTCCACCGGGCAATTGGTACTGTCCGCGATGTCCCGTGAAAAAGCTCACCATGTAGTCGCAGTATACACAACAAGATGTTGCATTTGAGTCGTTTTCATTCGTGTTGATTGCAGGTACCTGGATGTGGAAGTGTCACGAGGTCAGCAATGCATGTCTTGTCTAACATAACGATTGTAGCCATTTATAGGGATCCGCTGGAGCAACACAACGTCCCTCCGGCCCGAAACTCCTGCGGCTGATGGCTGCCACTACTAAAGCTTCCTCCGCGCTGCTTTCGACACGTCCCCAATCCTACGGTGACAGTGACGGCAGTAGTGACAGCAACAACATGGCGATGGCTTCTTCTGCTGTTGACGTGGTGGACGTAGACATGGAAGATCTGGATCTGGCTGCTCGAGCGCCTCGCTCCGGATTCGTGACCACCCCAGCAGTGGAATTGGAGCGCGTGGAGCTGTTGCAACAAGGTGATGGCGTTCAACAAGCACTTTTCGGATTCGGCTGCGTATTGTCGGGCGGAATTTTGGCTGTTTTGGCGTCGTGGAAGCCGAAGTGGAAAGTCAAAATGCTCCGAAGTCCTGCGCTAGGGGCGATGGATGCTACATCGGTGCTTGTGGTGCATGTAGTCACGTGGACGAGCAGCAAGAAGAAGAAAAAGATGAAGAGATTTTACGAGGAATGCCAATTGACGCAACCTGTGGATAGTCCGCCGTGGTTTGAGTTTAGGAAGTGTCGCTACGTGGTCGATGAGAGAGAATCACTGGGATTCTCAAGGCTTGAGAACGCTCTTGATGAGAAGATTGGCTCGGCACAACGAAGATGTTTGGAGGGTAGTGGTTGGTCAACTTTGCAGGTAGAAGGACTGACTGGAGTGCATGGAGCTAACGAGCTGGCGTTGAAGGCACAGACGTGGCCAATGGTGCTGCTTAGAAAAGTGGCACATCCGTTCTACGTATTTCAAGTGATCAGTGGATTGGTATGGTACTGTGAAGGATATGAGGCATATGCCACCGTCATTTTAGTTCTCTCAGCGTTGTCGATTGTATGGGAAGTGCATGAGCTGGTAACGAATGACAAGAAGCTACATTCGAGGTTGGCACATGCGGAGCACAGCATCGCAAATGGTGTACGAGTCCTTCGAGACTCCAGGGAGAAACGAGTGAGTCCAGCGGATCTGGTCGTGGGAGATGTTGTGATGATAGATGAAGGTGTGATTTCTGCGGATATTGCGCTGCTTTCAGGTCACTGCATGGCTGATGAGGCTACGCTTACGGGTGAGGCAATCCCTGTCACAAAACAAGCAATAGCTGACACAGAACCTTCTTTTGCTGTAAATGCGAAGCTGAAGACTACGCATCGTGAAAGTGTGCTTTTTGCTGGATCCACTGTCTTGGAATTAGCACACTCGAGCTCAACCCAGGGAAGTAGAGATGAAACTAAAGCTTCTACTCGTGGCGTGGTGCTAAGCGCAGGGTTCTCGACATCTAAAGGTGAACTTTTCAGGACTATCTTGTTCCCGACACCCCTACAGCTTGCAAAGCGTCTTGAGAGTGATAGTTATCGCTTCATGGGTGCCCTATCGATATTGGCCTTTATCTTGTTTGTGGTCCGTATGCACGAGGCTGCTCAAGATGAAAGTGTGTCATTCGGTCAAGCGCTCTTGTCGGCATTTGATCTGGTCACTATTGCTGTGCCTCCAGCACTTCCCGTGGTATTGACTGCGGGAGTTGGCTTCGCGCTTTCACGCCTTGAAAGCCAGGCTGATGTGGCCTGCATCGATGCTGCACGCATGAATATTGCTGGTCACATCGACTGCTTTTGCTTTGACAAGACTGGTACACTTTCTAGCGACCACCTCGACTTTCACGGCGTTGATGAGTGCTCCGCTGCGGCTCCTGGTGCAACATCAAACCAGAAGAAACAACCTGCTTTTCACGGATTGCAGCGTGAGGTGGAAGTTCTTTCTCCTCCCGCTATCATTGGTTTAGCCACTTGCCATGGTCTCACCGAGCGTTCAGGTCAAATTCAAGGTTATGCATTGGAGAAGGACATGTTTCGTGCCACAGGTTATTCGCTTGAGCCTGAGACTTCTGATAACACGGTGATGCCTGGCCAATTTGCAGCACTGGTTGCATCTCCTATCGGAAAACTTTTTGGTGTTGTGGCTCGGTTCCCGTTCGATGCAGCTCGTCAGCGATCCTCAGTGGTAGTAGAAGATATTGACAGCGGCAACCGCTACGCATACGTCAAAGGTTCTCCAGAAGCTGTCCGCAAGATCTGTACGCCTAACACGCTTCCTAACAACTACATAGCACGTGCTCGGTCCTACGCGCACCAAGGCTTCTACGTGGTGGCAATAGCGACCAAAACGTTCGCATCGGCCACTGTCTCACCAAGGTCTGAGGCGGCGCAGCCAGTGGCTAGAGATGCAGTGGAGAGCTCATTGGGGTTCCTGGGCTTTATGCTGTTTGTCAACCAAGTGAAACCCGAGTCACCCTACGTCGTTGGAGCACTCGAAGAAGCTGGTGTCGATGTACGAATCATCACAGGAGACGATGCTCTTACAGCAATCCACGTTGCGCGAAAAATCAATATGGACATGCAGTCATCGGTATTTCTCATCGACGCGCAGCGCCAGAGTGAAAGTGAGGAAGAAATGGCTATTGTCTACACAGATGTGGATGAATTGGCTCAAAGTACTCGCGAGGGAACTTCGGATGGAAGCTCGGAGGGCACCTGGGCACCAGTAGACAGACACTCATTCCTATCGCTTGCTGAAGGCAGTTCCTTGGCCGTGACTGGGGCTGCAATTGAACAACTTTTAGCCTTATCGACTGATGAAGGTGATAAAGCCACCGAGTCATCAGATACAACACCTCCAGCGATGTCATTCGCGGATTTTGCTGAAGAGTTGGTTGGTCGAACTAAAGTGTTTGCACGAGTACGGCCACATCAGAAGACATGGATCGTGGATACACTCATGACTTGCCATGGTGCCTGCGTGGCCATGTGTGGTGACGGTGCCAACGACTGCGGTGCGCTGAAGGCAGCTCATGTTGGACTTGCTCTATCGAAAGACGACGCAGCACTGGTGGCTCCATTCACGAGCCGCTCTCTTCGCGTGAGCGATGCTGTGGAGTTATTACGCGAAGGACGTGGCGCTCTTAGTGCAGCTTTCGTGGCCTTCCGGTACATGGTGATTTACTCAGTTGTGCAGGTGACGTTGTCTGCAACGATGAATGGTCTGCACTCTCAGATGAGCGATTCGCAATTCCTGTTCGACGACTTGGTAGTGGTGTTCATACTATCTCTTTTGATGGTGCGAACTCCTGCATCCCCACAACTCGGTTCTTCATCCGTTGCTCCATTCAATCGGATGCCTCCCAGAACACTTTTTGCTGCGGAGATTTTGCTCTCGCTCTTGGGCCAGCTCCTGATTTTCCTGGGTTGTGTTTACATTGCATTGGCTGCGGCTGAAGCTCGACCATGGTTCTGCTCTGCTGAAAAAGCACTAGCTCTCACGAGGGCTGCATCTGACGGTGATGAAAATGACACAGACGTTGTGGAAACGCCTTGCTATGTGTTTGTTCCCGGCGAACCTGCAGACCTTACGTCTTATTCGTACGAAAACAGTGTTTTATGGCGTTTTGGACATCTGCAGTACTGGATTGCTGCTGTGGCACTCAATATCCGCGACAACTACCGAGCTCCGTTGTTACGCGCGAACCGCACTTTCGTGGTGTATGCGTTTGTCCTTCTCATCATTCTCCTCGTACAGCTTTTAGGGGGAAATGGCAGCATCGACGATGATGAAACTTCAACATCAGCAGCAGTGGCGAAAGCTTTGAAATCACGCGGTGTGGATGTCAACTTAGGAGCGCTGGAACTGCCTGCAGGCTTTGCGTGGTCACTATTCTCCCTTTTCCTTTTCGACGTGGGTTGCGTGCTCAGTTGGGAAATCCTCGTGGTCGGCTTAATGCTCCCTCGCTTCCAAATGCAACATCCTAGAGGCTTCCGGAATCGCAAGGGTAAGTTTGGTGGTTGGAGATCCTTCTTTGGTTTGAGTAGAGACAGCGATAAACAGAGTCTCGTGTCTCCTTACGCCAATGAACGCAATGGTCTGCTAGGTGGCCAAGGAGACAAGCCTGAAGGTGGGAAACAAATAAAAGTGACCAAGCAGCCGCTTCAACCAATTAGCCCACGAGGGAATGCCGACGTTGTCGGCAGCGATGATGACGAAGAGCAAGACGTGTTAGATCTCCATCCACCAGATATTGTGTGATCAAGAACAGGAGGGGACTAAAGGATGAACTCTATAATACTTTTTGCGTATTTGCCTAGCTCTCTGCTAAGATGACTTGATCAAATGTCCATGTCTTCATCTGATGCTGGTGAGAAAGCACTCGGCGACGTGGTTAAGAAGCGCATCTCTTCTTCATGTATCTCATCTTCGTTTTCTGTCATCATGGCTCCTCCACCCACTACATTTGCGTCGAGGTCCCACAACAAGTCAATACCTCCTGCAGTATCAGGTCCCAGTCCTTCATCTAGATCAATCGCAAGTCCCGCAAGTACGTCTTCCTCAAGCGGAACCGTCTCCTTCCCATCCAGCTCAAAGGAATCTTCCGTCGGAAGCTCCAGCAGTTCATCAACCGTCGGTAGCGGCAACATTTCAGTGCTCCCTTCCGATTCCAGTTGAGTCATCTGATCAACACTACATCCGTCCGAATTCATGGTCGTCACATGTTTCCTCTTCTTAGGTCTGGGCGACGTCAAAGGCACTGACATCGGCATAGTGGAGCCCCACAGCGGACGTCCGAACAGCACCCGGTACGTGGCCAGACAGCGTTCCCCAAATTGCCAACTCCGGAAGCTGCCCAAGCTCACGGCGCCAGCCACCGGCTTGGCCCATTGCTGTGTCTTGACTGACGTCACAGACATCGGCGCATTGGAGGCTTCCCGTGCTACGAAATGGTCTGCTAAAAGATGCGCGTACGCTGTCGGGTCCTGAGCCCTGACGTCCGAGAACCGGAACGAATCCGACGTCGACATGACCCGTTGAATATGACGTTGCTGGCGTTTGGCGTTCTCTCGGGTTTGACAATTGCGGCGCTTACATGCATCCACGATCTCTTGTGTCGCTACAGACGCGTCGTCAAAGTCGTAAGAATCCAAAGAGGAAGATGCGGAATGGTGAGTCGCTGGAACAGTGTGCTTCATCTGTGCAATGCAATGTGAATGGTTAGCGTTTATTGGCAATAACGTAGGCAGTGAGCTGAAAGCTTACGGAGATAGTGGAGTTGGTGCAATGCTGGACGAGAACGACGGTGGACTGTGGTCGTCTTGGGCAGATGGACTAGATCCTAGATACGCCGATCTTGAACGGTCGCAGACAGTGATTGAAAAAAACGACCGGTTTTCCAGTGATGGAGGGTCCAATGTGCTCGTTCGCACTAGACCGATGATCGAGTCAATCACCAATGCCTGCTTCACACCTCTCACTGCACACTCGATGGTCTGTCTACCAAATCTATCGAAATGGTAACCCTTTTTTTGGGTCAAATTTG
>PCFV01000231.1:0-42079 GCA_002812785.1 Phytophthora litchii | reverse complement strand
ACATGGTTTGTCTTCATTCAGTAAAGCTTTACTACTTCTCTGTGTCGTTAGTTGCTGCAGGTTCCAAGCTCGTCCAATAACAACACACAGGAAGATGCTGTATCAATCTAGCCAACATTTTTAGTACACAACAATTAAATCGCAGACGACCTAATAATGATTGCAATTGAGAGAACAAGGGGAAGCATGGGCGTGACTTTGGCAGTCACATTAGAGAACAATCTGCGAATTTGGCAGCTCGGTTTCATCCTGGAACGGTCACCGGACAGATGAGCGACTACACGGTGTCGCTAGTCACGTTGACTTACTGTGTGTAATCTATCGACAAGCCAGTCTGTCGCAATGATAAAGGCAAAGGCTGCAGGCAGCGCCTCACTTGGGAACACTGTCTTCCACACGGTCATAATAAGCACAAGACCTGTCGACGGGACCGGACCAACGCCAATGGAACCGATAGAAGATGCCAGCCAGATTGCCAGGTAGTCTGCAGGGTCGATCGACACACCGCTCACCTGTGCCATGAATACGACAGCAATTGGAGTACCCACAGCAGCTCCGTCCATGCCGATCGTGACACCCAGTGATAGCACGAAGCGATAAAGTCGAGGAGATATCAATTTCGTAGCGGCAATGCACTCCATGGCAATTGGCAATGTTGCAGCGGAGGACGCACTTGCTAATGCGAAAAGCTGTGCGTGGATCATTTTCGCCACGGGTTCGCGTTACGGACGAAAGTGCGAAGTAGTAGTGGGTAGAAGACGAGTATGTGAACCCCCAAACCACAGATCACACATAAACAATATAATGCAACACTGCGTAGAAGCACTCGGAGGTCCTGGGAGTCTGCAATGGCTGCTGCCAACAGCGAGCAAATTGCGATAGGAGTGAACTTGATGATCCATCCGATGAGCTCCATGAAGACGTCGTACAGATCACGAATTACTTCCGTCGCCACTTTCAGTCTACCCCGTGCATTGCCACGGGCGAGGATCGCGCCAAACGCGACTGCAAACATGACGATGGAAAGTAGCGTGCCCTCGGCAAATGCAGATGTGATATTGTTGGGAACAAGTGCATCCAGTTGCAATTGGATCGCATCAGTTAGTGTCAGATCTTGTAGAGTGCCGTCTGTGCGTTCATACGTATTGTTGATGTCTCTTTGTAGGAAGAGTGACGCAGCTTTCCTGAAGTTCTCGTACCGTTCATCTGTGCTGCTATTCAAATTGGCCACGTCGGCCAGTGCAGTATCGTTCTCACAGACAATACTGCCGTCCGCCGTCACGGTGACATAGTATCCAGGAGTTTCACCACACTGTAGAGCCACAGGAGCTGCGGACTCAGCAATGCCGCTCTCCCCCGTGTGGAACGTCGGTCGAAAGAGGATCGCCATGGCCACACCATTGGCAGCTGCGACGCTCGTCGTGAACAAGTAACAGACCAGTGACCGTCCACCAATGCGTTTGGTATGTTCGTGCATCGACATGTCCGTCATACTCACAACGAGCCCAGAGAAGACCAAAAGCGGCACGAGACACTCGAGTGCTCGGATAAAGAGACGACCGGGAGTTCCGATCCAGGTCACGACTTGGTCTGGGAGGTTGATGGAGTTGAAGATAAGCCCCAGTATGATACCCACAACGACGCCAACCACGACGCTGCGCAGACCGTAGAGCCATTTCTCCCATTTACTCGGAGGTGTTGGCAGTTCTTCGTCTGGTTCGACTCCCGTCTCGACGCTGTTGAAGGAGTCGCGACTGGCTTCGCTGGATGGGGGCGTCGCCATGCTCTCGTATGAAAGTGCCTGCTGCACAGGAGGTCGAGCCGCAGAGAAACTCATGTACTGTTGTGTGTGGATGCAAATTCAAAAGTGAAGCCCAATACGCTGATCAGAAGTGTAGCTACATCATCCTACAACTTGAAGTCGTCTCTAGCTTAACCTACAGGTTTCCTAGACTGTGCATAATCAATTGTAGATTCTCGGGAGGGAGGAATCAGAGGACGATCGGACGCTGGGAGTCTTACTACGCCGTGTTCCGCCGTCGCCAGCGCCGTTCACGCCTCACACATAGCACCACCAGATAGAGCAGCGTCTTGCGCATCTCTTAATCTAACTTTCTACTGCCATGAGCGAGTCTACGTCACGGGACAAGAAGAAGAAGGCGAAAGATGTCGTGAACGAAGATGAAGCCAAGTCGCGTAGCCACCGCGCCGACAGCGATGCCATGCGCAGCAGCATAAGCAGCAGTCTCTCAGACGAGTCAAGCGTGCTGTCGTCACCGTCGCAGCGTCATCAGCGACCGAGATTCGACTCAAAAGCCTCATGGGCGGACTCGACACGTTTCGACATGGGACGCGCCGACTCGCGCGCCTCGGAGATGTCAGCTAGGGACTTACGACTCACGGGACTGGGGGGACGAGCCTCCAGTCACAACAGAGCGCGCTCGGACTCACGCGCTTCCAGGTTATCGCGTACTAGCAGTCGCTCCAGTATGAGCGGCTCTGTGCGCGGCCGACAGTCGTCGTTCGTGTCCAACTTTGGGGTGACCAAAGGGAAGAAACGCAAAGACAGCAATGCGCTGTCTACTATTACAGAGAATTGGAATCTGGCTGACGACCAGTTTGGAAGTCCCTTCTCGGAGTTTGATGCTCAAGGTGAGAGAGGATGAGGTTATGCTATTGGAGTTAGTGAGTGACGGTTGCTGTGTTATTGTGACTAGATAGGATGAGCTTATGCTATTGGAGTTAGTGAATGACGGTTGCTGTGTTATTGTGACTAGAACAACCTATTCGAGAGGAGCTGCAACGAGGCTTGGCTATCATTAATGACCACACGGTGAGGTGTCGGTGTGAATATTGTAGGTTGAGTGAGTGCTGATGTGGTCGCTGTTTCGTAGACGAAACTGAAGGAGATTGAAGATGCGATTACCGCAGCGATGTCGGAAGTTTGGGGATACTGGGTACGAGTGATTGTGTATCTTGTGAAGGATGAAGCTGATGATACTTGTTGAGAATTGTAGGCGGATCCTATTCAGTTGTACCTGCACCCAGCTGAGAGAGTGGATGTTCAGGATCTGATCAAGACGGACAATGAACTATTCAACAAGGTTCTTACGGTGTTTTCTGTCTTGTGCGATGAGATCTCGGAGCTCAAGGTGACCGTGGAAGACAACTTTTACCCAGCGCTTATTATGTTCGGTCAAGCACGTCATGGTGAAGAAGATGAAGTGAAAGCTGGAGAAGATGAAGTCCACATTGGACGCATGCTTGCGTTCTTCCAGGACATCTCTAATTTTGTGGACCGATGCAACGCGATCACTATCAACATGATCCACCAGCTTGCAAGCCTGTACCAAAGCTTTCAGAAATTGTGGAAGTCTACTTTCAAGCTTGTGCACCTCCACCCCGTCTTCGATGCACTGGCAAGTTTGCTCGAAGTCATGATCACCATCGATGCCATTGTCATTGACAACCCAAACATCATCACGTCATGGGATAAATACAAACGTATGATGCAATATGTGCGCTCGGATCCGCCCCGCTACAATGTCACGGTTGACAAGGTGAAGCAGTTTGAGCGCCTTTTGGTTAGCCTGGATCAGACGATCATGAGCGCACAAGTTTTTCAGAGCTGCATCGAGCAAGACTTCGAAGCCTTCTCTGGGGGTGACGTCGCAGAAGATGACGAAGACCCTGACGGAAGCGACAGCGAACGAGGTGGCAGGCGCGCGAGTAGTAGTGGAGGAGAATCGAGGATTGACATTCGCACAAACCGCGTTTTTCTCGAAGAGTTTGTACACTGTATCAGCGCTCGTTTGGGGATTGCTGAGGGTGCGATTACATCAGCCACAGAAACGTTTGAAAGAAATGACCTAGTCGGCACAACAGGACTGTACGTGTTGCTTCGCCGACTTCAGCCTTCAAATGTCCCGGCCGATCCTGTGCTATACAAGCGATTGTGGGAAATGCAGTTAAAGGCTCCTTGTGTGACCATTTGCGGCAAGATCATGTGGTACATGCCAGATTTCTTGCTGAAACACTCGCCTATGACGTCGAAGAAGCTGCACCCTGCCGATATTGTGCAGTTCCGCCGTGAGTATTTGCATTCACTAGATGATGCTTTCCCAGCTGATGTGACAACCGCCAAATTGGAGTTGAGTGCATGGCTTGTTCGCATGGAGTCATTTTTCCAGCCGACCACGCGTGGCATGGGTGACGCATCCCGGACGCTGAGCATCCGTGGCAACCTGATCCTCAAAGGCTTGATATTAGCGAAACGAGTGCAAACCATGATGCATACCCTGGTCAACTTGCACCTCTCTCTACAAATCCCGATGCCAAAGAGGGTAGTGAGGCCGCTGTATACGTGTATCGAAATTCTGAAGGCTGTTGAGTTCATGTTTGCACGAAAGAACCCCATTTTGGCCGAGTCATCGTCACACCTGCTGCGCCAGGTTGCGCACTCGCTGTTCTCGTTTTTCCGCCCACTGAAGGCGCATCTGGAAGCCAGCAAAAAGTTTGATGATACGAAGCTTGATGTTCTTGCTGCCGTGACGGTGCTGGAGGACATCCTCAACACTGGCGAATCTTTTTCATACACAAGGATTACTGTTCTTGATCTCGCAGCTCAGATCGCAATGATATCACCGGACAACAGCAGCGCTGCTAGTGAGAAGGGCAATGACATAGACACTACGGTTCCAATGGGTCTGAAAGACGCTGGTGAGCCTGTGAAGCTTATCTGGAAGCTGCGGTTGCTGAGTGATTTCCAGCGTAAGATCCGAAGTGCGTGCGACTGCTCCTTCTTTTATTGGAGCCGCGAACTACTGCATCCGTTTTTGTCGGATCTGTACAACCAACCCGAGCAGGCTAATCGCATTCAGTATGTTGTAGGTGGCTTCCTCGACGCCATCAAGCTGCTTCGTGGCGCGCAGCACGAGACGGACAATGAGCTTTACGTGAACGCATATGCAGAATTCATCGAGTCGGTCTTAGAAGAGGAGATTATGGAGAATCTGTGCAAGGATGTGGAAAATGACCTCCGTCTGCACGTTCACTCGGTTCACTTAGACCACTTAGACGCGCCCAACCCGAAGAGTGCAGACTTCAAGGTGCTCCACTACTACCTTGACCTGCGTCCGATCCGGCTCCATGGAAAGACACTTGACCTGCGCCAGCACGTTACGCATTACCTGGAGAGCACGTTCTATAACTTGACTACTGTCGCGCTTCACGACTGGAAAACCTACGGCGAGATGCGCAACTTGGCCAATGACAAGTACGGATTGAGCCTTGCGGATAATCATCTCCCCATGGGCTCTCTCGACCAGGGTCTTGACATCCTTCAGATCATGCGTAACATTCAGATCTTCGTGGCTCGATACAATTACAATCTGAATCAGCAGTTCTTCCTGGAACGTCGAAGCGACAAGGGCTCTCGGCACCTGAACTCGATAAACATTCACTCTATCGCGAGCTCCATCCGTACACATGGTATGGGTATCATGAACACGACTGTGAATTTTACGTACCAGTTCCTGACGAAGAAGTTTGACATCTTCTCGCAGTTCCTCTTTGACGAGTACATCAAGAGTTATCTGCAGCGCGAGAAGCGCTGGTACAAGAAACACCGCGATGACAAAGAAGTAGACAACAAATATCCGTTCGATCGTGCGTTCCAGTTCAATAAGGATATCCGCAAGTTGGGCGTATCCGACTCAGGCAAAACCTTTTTGGACCAGTTCCGCATGCTGATCACTGAGATTGGTAATGCGCTAGGATACGTGCGGATGGTTCGTTCCGCTGGCATGAACTACTGCAGCAACGCTATTAAATTTGTGCCGGACCTTAACCACACACACTTCAAATTTGAAGCATACGCTGGGGACGGTGTCGCGGAGGAAAAGAACGAAGAGACGGGCGAGGTTCTCCAAGACGAGATTGTAGGTGCAAAGTTGTCACGTGAGACTGTCGTGGCTGCTCGCAATCTGGACTCTGTAATCTCGACGTTGGCCAAGAACTTCTCGGAGAATAATGACTACTTTAAGGTGCTGGTGAAGGTTTTCCAGGATGTTACTGCCAGTGACGAACAAAAGCACTTGGTCAATTTCTACACCATTATCCCAGCGCTTACCATTAACTACGTCGAGACAACGGTGCAGGCTAAGGACCTCATGTACAAGAACACACGCCGTCGGGAATCATACTTCTCTGATGACGGATTTGCTATCGGTGTTGCCTACATCCTCGCCATTCTTGACCAAGGAGAGGTGAGCTATGTTTGTGTTGCAATGATGCTATTCGTTGTGCTAACGATGTGTATATATTTTCTTGTGTCTGACAGCAATTTGACGCGCTGCATTGGTTCGAAGAGGTGGTACGCAAATACAAAGTCGAGGAGGAGGCCTACAACGAGAAGCAGGCAGAGCGCGAGGCCCGCAAGCGTGAGCAGGCAGCCAAAAAGCAGAAGGAGACTACGGCTGAGCTCATTGATGATGAGGAGGAGGTGCATACACTCCAGCTCACAGCAAAGCGCATCGAGTTGAATCGCCGTGAGTTCGACCTACTGGATTGGTCCCTTAACGGCGCACGCATTTTCTTCAAGGACTAGATGAATCGATTCAGTGGGTATGAGCTGTCGACTGAAGACAGCTACAACAGCTTCGTCAATCAAATTTTGCGAGTATCACACGTGTCGACCAGGTATTATGAATTATGCCTAACTTGAATGTGCAGTGTCGTAGTCTTAGCGACTCCTTGTCATCGTGACCAAGCAGGAAATTGCAGCTGGTCTGTGTGCGTCAACTCGTAGTGTCGAGCAATGTTGACCATGCTGGAAGGATAACAGCACATCATTTCCGCGTAAACTAGGTCGACGACAATCCATGTAATCATGTGATGGTGTCGTTTTCAGTTGTCGCTTATTCTAGGTCGTGAGCTCCTCGGTTCTAGAACCTCTTAAACGACTCGAGTAGTCCAACATACGCTTTCAGGGGGAGAATACTAGTGAAGAAATGACGAAAATCTACCGCGGCGAGTTTGAACAAGACCATCACGTGCCATAAAGCAGATCAATGTAACTGGTCAGAAGAAGGAAAAGCGCCGTAAATGCACATACGCGTCTCGACGGGTACGTTGCGCATGAAAATTGCTGCGTTTAAACGTCCGAACTCGCCTTTAACATTATATGTATTGATGCATTGATAAATTAACAGGAGAAAGCTCATAAGCTTCGAGATGACGTTCGCAGACTTGAGTCCCAAGTGGCTGTGCTGAAACTCCGATCAGCTGGACCTGGACAGGAATCGGAAGTAGACGTAGTGCTGAAGAACACTCAGGAAGAGAACGCAAAACTGGGTGAAAGCATTCGCGCTCATCATCTCCACGTTGCTAAGATGCAGTCTGCCATCAGTCAATACCTGGTAAGTTTACAGTGTGCAATTTGATTGTAGATCGTTGCTTACCCACCTGCATTTCTCCCCGACAGAAATCTCAAAAGACTCACCCACTTTATACTCGCATTTGCCTTCCAAAGGACTGGAACCAACGCAGAGCAAAGCTCATATCAATTCGAGAGGAAAAACTGCTCAACGCATATAACTTCGTAATGGACCCCAGACGCTACGTCGACACTGATAAAACAACGTACTCGGACGAACTTTTTGAGTCTGCTGACGGCGATTTCTGCGGTGTTCGCTTCGAGACTGTACAATTCCCAGGTGTCGAGTCTCTCCAGCAAGTCTTCGACGCTGCTGTGTACTACTTGACCAACATGGAGATCAGCATCACCGAGCGACTCGGACACGTGACAGTCAGAGACGACTACGAGACTATTGACGGCAGCGTCTACAACGCTCGGGTCTTGTCGACTGTTTTTGACAATGTCACTATGGAGACAAGCTCGCTTTTGTTTCCGAAGATGGATCCAGATGGAAAGTATGGGATGGTGGTGCTCGATTCTATCGACGAGGACGAGCTCTATCCGTACAACTCAGCTGAGCGCGTCCGGAAAGACGTGTCCGCCACTGCTGTGTTTACGGCAGGCAAAGATGAAAAGGGGGAGCTGGTCGTTACGATGCGTCGTGCAGCATTCTTGAAGATCCACCGACCTGAATTCGTGATTTCTGAGGATGCACTGCAGGAATTGGCAACCGGGATAATGGCATGGGGAGATGTCATGTTGAAGACTTTGCGTGGTATTTTGTACAAAGTTCGTTAATGCTGTACGTCCTTCTCGTTCGCGTTGAGTCCACAAACGTGATGTGAAGACTGGAATGGGAGGCGTTAGCATCTCTAGAATTTGTTCGTTGTGCAACCTTCATATCAAGCGGAAACGATACTGCGTGGGTCACGGTGTGGTAAGTGTAATATTACAACCGCCATAGATAATCGCCAAGCAACTCCTTCCAAACTTGTGCACAATCATTGTCACTTCATTGCGAAATTACTAGCGACGTACTCAAGAGTAGACATCAGCCACCTTAAAGCCTCAAAAGTTTAGTATTATTGAACCATGGTCATGGTGACTACCATCACCGCTGCAGCAAGCACACCAATAACCGAGGACCGATCTCTCGCAGCGTTGGACCCCGATGCTTCATCCACCGACGACGAACCGGACTCCATTGCAATATGCTCTCCATTGTTGCACACGATGGTGGTAGGTGTGGTGTAATTGTTGGTGGTGTTGGAACACGACTCACGAAGTGCTAAATAGTGATTACATCCAGTGAATTTGCCGATATTCGCTTTCAGGTTCGCAAAATACTCGTCTGGTAGCTCCATAGAGTTTGGTACTATCCATTGAAGTGATCTGCACCATGTTCATAGTTAGCCTTACTACCTTGTGATATTGAACATTATTCAGAACACAATGACTTACATATTGACTTGCTCTTGTGGATATTCCCGCTCATAGAAAAACTTAGGCAACGTTGAGAAGGCATTATTCAACAGCACACTAGGACATCATCAGTTAGTGTACCTTCACTATCTGGTACATCTCGCCACGTACATTTCTTGCAGTGATGAGATGTCTGACACAGTGAACGAAAGATCTTCGACAGTAGATGCGGAAATTTCGCTATATCATACCCATACGTATGATTAGTAGTTCCATTTCGCCAGATTCCGGATAGCCCTTACATGAATGAGATTGTGTCTGGTAATGCGAGGATCACGTTCAGAGAACTGAAGTTTATCCCCAGGAGAGTCCTGCATCGAGTGGAATCACATATAAGTGACATTGGTACACCACAGACCATGTAACTTACAATCCCGACAGGTTTACCAACCCACTTAGTCCATTCTCCTCAATTTCCAAGTCAATTCGAGGAGATAGGGTAGTGGCGCTAGTAGCATGTACAGCGCATCTGCGTGGCCATACTGAATCTGTCTGTAAAATTTGCAGCATAACAAATGAGCTACTTATCTTATGGATAAATCTGATGCCGTATGCTTACAAATTTTGGACGTATCCGTCGTCGGATGAGCTTGAAAGGGTGACGAGGCTACCACCAGAACACCCGATTGTTACACTTCCAGGGTCTGACAATGGCCAGCTCGTAGTGTTGGAGAAGGATGTAGCCTGCACTTTGTGATCTTGGATAGTCGTCGATGTCTCGATAGTATTGAGGATCGTCACGTAAGTAAGCCTGCACTTTGTGATCTTGGATAGTCATCGATGTCTCGGTAGTATTGAGGATCGTCACGTAAGTTTCTGCATGCACTGTTGCCACGACGAGAGTAATGACCCCCAGCAGCATTCGGGCAACATTGCTTCCGGATATCGTCATGGTTTAACTGGTACTGCTTGAGCAGCGTGTAGTGTCTTCTGCAGATTGTCTAATGTCGTGGACATTCTTGATCCCCTCGCCAATTCACATTCGCCAGTCGTCACTTTCGCTGATCGTGCTGACTAAGAGATGGATGGAGATTAACGTCCGAATAGCTACACTCACTTCATTGCCACAAGCGTACGCTTGATTTCGGCGCACATCGCATAAACGAAGCAGTGAAAGGATTGAAGTTCAAACGTGACCGATTCCAGACCTCTACATTCATCAGGTGCCATAATTCCTCAGCTTCTGCAGTAGCTACTTACTGCATTGGCCCATTGAGCTCATGGTTCTGCTGCACAAATCTGAGACGGCAAAAATGAGCTTAGACCTGTATAGTATAGTTGCAGAAAAATACATGGGCACACCTCCAAAGCAAATCCAGTTGCTCATTCGTCACCACATCCTGAACCAGGAGCTTTAACTCGTTCAAGCTCGAGGTAAGTTAGTTTGATGTTAGCGGACTTTTCGCTAGAAAGCACTTACCTTTTGGAGAACAGGCCTTCCATGCAAATTTTATGCAGAAGTGACTGTGCTGTGAAGTGGTTCACGATTCTCGTTGAAACAAGAAAGCGTTCGAATTGCGATTCTTCTTCTAGCAAGAATGGCCGCTCGAACCACAAACGGGGCAGTATGCGGTGATCGTTTAGGGCGATTTCAGCGCATTCATCTACAATCGCACGAATAAAACGACCGGTTTCTTCACAGGAGAAACTGCCAATGTATGATTCGAGAATCAGCTGAAATATTGAGAAGTGTTACATGAAGGTCCTGTACCTGGTAAGCACTTGGGTTTCTATCCGAAATTGTACTAGTGCTGCAAAGAATAAGTTCATCATGCCTTCCGTCTCGGTTGAAAAAGAGGCGCCCAGGGCTGATTTGACAAAAGCACAATTAATAAACTATTATGCAGGAACAAATGAATCTTACGTACCAATAACGAGCCAACATTTTTTCAGCTGAACTTGCAAACGAGCTAAGCTGAAAATGAAATCCCGCATAGTCGCTTCGGCTGTTTGAGTATGCATAGCACTGAGAATTCAAAACATTTGCCCCCAATTCCCAATTCTACGATAGGTTAGCACTTACATTTGAACGTGGATTCAGAAACTACGCAAACGCAGTTTCTTTCATCCACTAAAAAGTCAATTGGAGGTGGAAGATTTCGCTCAATAACAAATATCTGCTGTTCCGTGCACAGTTCATCTAAAAGTTCATCCTACAAGCACACATTTTTTCAGACGAACAACAAGATTTCACCAGCACCAAATGGATGTCTTACCTGCTTCAGAAACCCGACTGAGCACAATATGCGTACAGGTAGGTTCTGTTTCTCTGTCGGTATAACTCGTGGCTTTTTGTGAGGAGGCTGAAGTGTGGAATCCTCCTCTAGAATTCTGGTAGAAATGCCAATAGGCTGTGTCGTTGATTCTAAATGTACCATGTTTCCACCGAGCGCTTGTAGGAGTGCATGAAGGTCTTTCCAGTTCGAAGGACCTAGCACGAGTTTGTACTTGACACTCGGAAGAATTCGTCCTAAAATCGCTGACATCATTTCGCCATTTCGAGCTGCACTCTTCTGACCAATCGACACGATACTGACCCAGAAACTCGAGCAAGTTAGTCTCCTTTGTATCTTCAACACTAGGGCTATACTCCCCTACCGCAGTGTGTGTAGCCAAGCAGCTTGACGAAGGCTGGTGCACGTCTCGCCTATCTCGACACTTGAGAATGCTGAAGGGTTCAGACTCATCTTTTTCACTCCACGAGATTGATGATAAATTATCGCTTCCAGTCTCTCCAAACTCATGTGATTGAGCGCTTGCTGCAAATTAGTTCCATCCACTTGCACCAACTTTTTCCGCATTAAGTCCCACAATGCTGGTCGAGCAATTTGCTCAAAAATTTGGTCAAATTTCAAAGGCCCTTTGGAATCGCGAATGTCCCTTTTCAAAGATATACCCCCGGTATTGTTTGCCTCTGCACTCTTATTCCAATTGCACTGCAGAAACTTGTCACTCAAGAAATAATCGGTGCTCAAAAAGTTGTCCTTCGCAATATTCTTCAGCTTTGTAGAAATTGGTGACGGTTGATCGATTTGCAAGATACCATCGCTATCGAGTTTCGCGCTGGACAAGTCTTTATGAGATGCCGCTAACGGAGAATGTGCTTTGACTGAACTCATTGGTATCGCGCTGTCGAGCTGCACTTTTGAATTTACCGAACTGGGAGGTACGGACGATTTTGGGAGCATTTCCATAGGCTTCAGCTTCTCTGCAGTTAAACGTTCGAGAGTATCTGCCGCTATTGCCAGATTCCAAACACGCGGTATATTCATTGATGCCTTTGTCAGTGAAATATCGGAATGGTCAAGACTGCGCAAATATCTGTTCGCAAGGGATATGACCTTGGATGGAGCATAAGTGATTTTTGTATCATCTCCTCGTACCAGCTCGAAGGGAAGAAACATTTGATTGGGCTTCCCATCAAGTAAATAGTGAGACAGGCCAACATCGTTGAGTAGCCGTCCCCTGTTGGCCTCAAACACACTTGGCACGACAGTATCCTTAACGAGTAGCAGCGTCTGAGCATTTACTCTCGTCATCTTTTGAAGAAGCCTGCGTGACTCATCGTACAGAAAATCTTCGCCAGATTTAAGCTTCTCACACCAACTGCACTGTATCCGCTGCAGTCCAGATACACAAAACAGTTCTTTAGCCTTAATACCTTGATTCGAGTCGATAACAGACTTTCTCTCGAAAGCATCATAGTAAGGTTCCCAACAAGACCACGTCTCCGGTTCATTGGCACTCGAACTGAGAATATCGTTTTCTGGTATCGACAGTTTCTCGATAATTTGCCGAAGAAGTTGCTTCCCACTTCGCTTGATGGTAGTGAATACACCCGTGTGCATCGCGAGAGGGACATCAGGCAACTCCAACATCGTCCAGTAGCAATTTTGTTCGCTGTGGTGACCAACCGCCTTATCATTCTCGCTCGAGGACAGCTCTGCTCGAGTTCTGGTAGCAGTACCAACGCTGCTAATAATCTGCGCAAAACCATCCCTATCTACCACATCAACTTTCATGTGGGCGCCACATTCCAGCTCTTCAGCACCAGGAAACTTTAAATCGGTACAACCTTGAGCTTCTTCGTTTTCTTTTGCTTCTCTATCGCCTCCACAAGCTTGCATACTACTAGATAGTGTGCTGTCCCTTTTCAAACGCAGCCGTTCCGGCCTAATTCTCCTTTGCCAACTTCCTGCTGAGTCTGTGTCCAGCTCTTCGCAGTACTTCGCCACGCTACCCACGATTTCACTCGTTTTGACGCGAAATCTCGCGCTTATAGCGGCGTAGGAGCCTTCCAGCACGTGCGTAAACGTCACATGTGCAGCCACATACAAGAAACTAGCAACGCACCTGTCGGATCCACTTGATGGTCTTCCCCGCTTGGCATCTCGCAGAATGAAGGTCGTTGAAGTTAGTTTTCGCTGGAAGATTGTATAGTGCACAAAATGGCAATAAGTATCGACAAATTGGGCGAGGACTAAAACACGGATCCTTTGTATATCATCAATTCCAAAGCGACGATGGGGACAGGAGACGGCATTATGCTGCTCGGCTCGGAGCTGGGCTTTGGCATGAACGCGTTCGTGGGTGGCCTTGTGGGGCTCCACATGCTTGCGCTGGTATGTAGCGCCAAACTATATGCTTTCGCGCTGTTCCACGCTGCTAATTGAGCTCTACGACGGTATTTTTGCACAGTTCTACTGGCTCGTCAAGTTCATGCAGGAAAGCTCCAAGACAGCGAAACACGCTTCGATCAAGAAGCGTCAATGAACACTGAGGATGGAGAGAAATGCAGCAGCAACACACTTGTATTAGTGAGCTTTTTAATGACCAGCAACACAGATTGAATCAAAGTGGCGGTTCTGAGAGCTTGTTCCGTTCGCTCTGCTCCAAACTCCTGATGCCCCAATACTCCTGATGTCCCAATACCTTAGTAACCTTCGAAACTAACGTTGCTTTATCTATCGATGGCCACGCATTTTCATCTCTTGCATTGCCTGAAAGCGGCCAGTGTAGTATCCTGACTGATACCATGCCATGAGCACATTTGCTAGACCATCGTCTGATCCTGCAGCGCTGGGTACCGATCCTGGAAATGAAGCTGCAGCTCCTGGCATACTAGGAAATGGCGTCGGCATGGATGGAGTGGGCGGAGGCGGTGGATAGTACGGTGACTGTGATGGAAATGCAGAGCCTGGCCCAAACGGCAGCGGAGTTGCTGCGGCAGGATATGTAGCTTGGAACTGAGCTTGGAGCTGAGCGTACGCTTGAGCGTATGCGGCCTGATACACGTCGCTTGACGTCTGCTGCCGCTGGTAAGTGAACGGATTGGATCCAGCTGCATGTCCTCCGTAAGCCGTAGTGTTCGCCTGTCCGTACATTCCTACTCCTGCTGCTGCAGACCCATACTCATGCTGTTCTTCATCCTTATCTTCCTCTTCAATAGAGACGCTTCTCGTCGCTTTCTTGCCGTTCGACCGAGACGTTGTCTTGTGTTTCCTGCCAACATGCAACAAAAATATCAGAGCCGTTCCCAGCAGGGCGTTGGGGTACTCAACGTCCCACCTCCCAGTTGGCTTGCCAGATACAGAGCTCCTCATGCGCTGGTCAGTGAGGGCCTCTTCGAACGCCTGCAAAATGAACAACAAACAGTATGAGATAGCGACAGCAGACGTCTGCAATAGGTGGACGCACCCGCACGATGGCCATATCGTCCCATTGCTCCTCGGAGCCCTGCTCGCTGTCGCTCTACAGCAAAGAGAGGCAATGCCAGATCTCAGAAGTCAGCGCCACAGCCAGCCAGACAGCTCCATTACCATCGGCGCTTGGTGCTTGGAGCTCGCAGTGAAAAGTGATAAGTCACTGCAATATCGGTTTTCACGGGAGTTGGACCAGAATGGATTTTTTGTGCTTGCCAACTCTGTTTTGACTAATTTGTGGCTACAGTGATCTGCGTGATCTGGCCTTCCTTGTCTTCACTTCATGTGTCTACTGGAGCCCGTAGCTGCAGTCATCTCTGGAGAGAGACACTGCAGTCCGCTTGTACCCGATTGGCCTTCACTTTTCGAAGAGCTGATATCGCTGGGGACTTGGACTGCAACTCGGAGCCACATGCTTTACAGTGACCCCATAGGTCCAGTCGACGATGCATACAACAGCCGACCCGTTTCGCGATGGTTTCATTCGATGCGAAAGTGACCTCAATACTGTCTGTGCTGCTGCGTGGCAACTTGCCTGCATCAATGTTTACGCCCGCAATAATTCTCCAGGGCCAGATCACACACAAAATAGCCCCGCGTTCTTGTCGACCAAATATCTTAGTACAGTATGTATTTCTATTATCAATGTTCTATCAACGCAGCATTTTCAAGATAAACTATTATATAGAGGTTCCTCCAATAGGCACAAGACCTACATCACTAATGTAGCTTGATAGTTCTAAGCAGGTTATCATGTTTAACGACCCACAACTTTTTTGAAGCGCTGCTCTTGCAAAGCATACAATTTTTGCTGGTGCCGCGTCCTAGGGCTGGGGCTCCATTCACTTGATTTCGCTATGGGTAACGCTTTGGGTTCATTCTCTGTGCAGCGAGAGTCAGTCGGAGCAGGCGCTCCATTTGAATTCCGACGCCAGGCAACACACGCAATGCGCCTCGTTGGCCAGAGCTTCCTGGGGGCGGCACTGCTCGGCGCCGCCGCGCTGTCGGTCCAACCTGCGGACGCCGATGGCTCCGTAAATGTGACTTGCGACGGTTCTTCCTCCGTCAAATTGACATTGCAGGGGAGCGATGCAACGTATTCGTGCAATGGAAACGAAAACCACGTCACCATGGACAGCAACTACTTCCAGGTGAACGTGACCGTAGATAATTTGACACTGAATCTGGTAGACTCCTCCGTATCGGAAATGTACGTACGAAATGAGACGATGGCGACAGGTGACAGACACTGACGGGCACAACATGACAGGGCCTTTTGGAAGGGAAGTGCCGCTACGACAATCCCCACATTAAATGGTCCACTGAATTTCCAGGGGTTTAGCAGCTTGCAGGGCTTGTGAGTAGTCACTCCAGATCGCACTTGTTCTTGCGGGTTGACAATGCTGACATGCTGTGTTGGTCAGGCTGTTCGGAAATGTCGTGTTTAGTCCAGATAACGTCGATTTGGATATCCCGAACACTGTGACAAAAATGTACGTGCGCTGATGTGTCGGGGTTTGTCTGAGAGGTACTCATGGTCTGTTGGATGTGCAGACATTTTGTCAATTCGAGTATGACAGGCTTGGATCTCTCTCAATATTCAAATCTGGTTACTATGTGGGTTCGACCGCTCTGTTATAATATCCTCAAGGTCGTGTAAGCACTGATGTTGCTGTGTTTGGTGCATGTAGTGACTTGAGCGACACAACCTTCACCAAAATACCAGCATTCCTCTACAGACACAATTACACCGAAGGCGTAGAAATGTAAGTTCGTTTCGCTTTCGTAGCAGATTGGTTGTATGCACAACTGAACTGAACCAATCCATTTGAATGCAGCACTGTGGACTTGTCATCTGTCAGTGAACAAACCACTCTCACCTCAAGTGAACTCGCCACCTTGAATTCGAATGCGGAGACCCTTTCGAATCAGTCCTGGGCAAAACAGTATAATGAATATTGCAACCCAGTTCAAGAAAGCACTATTGCAGAGGACGGCAGCAAGACTTTGTCGTGTAATTCCGGAAGTTCTGGTAGGTCATCAAACGCGGCTGCCTTCACCAGCCCTACTGGAAGTTCTCCTATTACTAGCACCGCCAGTTCCAGCTCCAGATCTGGCTCTGCTGATGCAAATGCAGGCGATGATGATAGCAGTGGAGTTTCCACAGGAGTTCTCGTTGCGATTATCGTGGTGGTCGTCTTGATAGCTGTGGTATTGGCGTTTTTCATCTTGCGGATGTACTTCAGACGCAAGGCCGCTAACGCAAACTCTAACAACAACGATGCTACAGCGACGCTGATGAGCAAGGGTGATGCAACAGCTGACAAAGGCTCATTCATCTCGAACGACGAGTTCCTGCGCAATTTCCGGTTGCCCCAGAGTGATGTGGCGCTAGTTAAATCTTTGGGCACGGGGCGTCTGTGGATGGGCGAATACAATGGTGGGAAGGTGGTAGTGAAACGTGTTGAATCCGAAGTGACAGATTCTTACGTGACAAAAGCGCTGATGGCCCAGGCGCGAACGTTTGCGACTATTTCGCACCCAAACATTACAAATTTGGTTGGTGTCACATGGCTGGCTGGTACAGATTTTGCTGTGGTGACAGAGTTCATGGACAAGGGTAACTTGAAGACAGTGCTCGCGAATTCAGACGTGGATTTGGATGTCACGACTAAGTTGCAGATGTGCTGTGACGTAGCGTTGGCGCTCGCGTATTTGCATGAAACCGAGCAAAACCTGTGTGCGAAACAGTTGTCAAGTCGGAAGGTACTCGTCAACAGGGCAATGAGCTGTAAACTCAGCCTATTCGAGTGTGTACCGAGTTCCGCTAAACTCGGAGGGCCAACCACAGCGACTACATATTCTTATGGTATGGGTGAGGTTGCGTGGCTGCCACCTGAGGTAATCACGCGGTCGTCCCCGATGGATGCCCGAAAGAACAATATTTACGCATTTGGCGTCCTGGTCAGTGAGATTTTCACGCGGGTGACACCATACCAATCATTAGTCGAGGAAATGGGCAACACAATGTCAGACATCGAGCTCGTAAGCCGTGTCCGACGTCAGGACCAGTTGGTACCTCACGAAAACCGGCGAGACTACTTAGAGGCACCGGCTAGTGTGCGGCAGTTAGTCGAACAGTGCCTCTCGTACGCACCTATGAGCCGGCCAACGGCCAAGGACCTTGTGGAAATTTTGCATAATGCAAAAGAGGAGCTAGCGACGAACAGTATCTGAATAGGGGAAGAGCCCACCATCGGAGATGGCGGACGGGGGGAATTGACGGCAGCCGCTGTTCGTACGGGCTCCCCCGAGAATGAGTCGTCGTCGTTTTTCGTTTTAGGCGCCGACGCTCCGCTACACGCCGCCCAGGCAGAGCTTGAGGGCTTGAAGTGAATGTATTTTGTATTTCGAGGAGTACAAGCTCCTCACTAATAAGCAAGCGGTCGATTGTTTCTCGAATGCTTTCGGTTCTGTGGTGGCTTACAACTGTGCTGGAGTACTATAATAATTGTAGACATCAAGATACATTTCGGATATGCAGAGCATGCGCATGGTTCATTTGTGCTGTGCTTCGAAGTCTCTTTTCGCCGCCATCATGGTTCTAATCAAACTGCTTCGTCGGCTGTTGGGTTGCAAGCATCAGTACCTTGGCTGGTTCCACCGACCTGCTCAGTAACGATGCGGCACACCACTGCGTCACAAGTTACGTTGACAGGTGTGTGGAGACGATCAAGAAACCAGTCGGTGGCTGGAATGAAAGCAAATGCTGGAGGCAGGTCTTCACCGGGGAAAACAGTTCTCCACACGGTCATGATCATGACAATAGTTGCGGAGGGAACGGGGCCAACCCCCACAGCACCGATGACCGACACCATCCAGATCACCAAATACTTCACTGGGTCAATGTCGACATCAGACACCTGCGCCATAAAGACAATCGCGATGGGAGTACCAACTGCCGTTCCATCCATTCCAATGGTAGCACCAAGCGACAGAGTGAAGCGGTAGATTTCCTGTGGGATGACTTTGGTAGCAGCGATGCATTCCATTACAACTGGTAGAGTTGCTGCGGAAGACGCGCAGCCCATGGCAAATAATTGCGCCTGTGCCATCTTGGTCATCCATTGATATGGATTGGCATTCACGAAGAAGCGCATCAAGATGGGGTAGAAAACGAAAACGTGCAAGACTTGGCCGCAGATATCACACGCACAATAAACTGCAACGCCTTTGATAAGCGTGACGAGATCTTGTGAATTGGCAATTGCAGCTGCCAATAGTGAACAGATAGCCACCGGCGTGCACTTAATGATCCAACCGATGAGGACGATAAAGGCCGTATTCAAGTCGCGTATTACCTCCGTGGCGGCCTTGAGTTTATTGCGTGACAAGACGATTCCAAACAATACTGCGAATGTGATAATGGACAGCAAGTTTCCTTCAGCAAGTGCTTGAGTGATATTACTTGGCACGAGAGCATAAAGTTGAGTCATCAGTGCCTCAGTCAAAGTCAAATCCTGGTAAGTGTCATCTGTGCGCTCGTATGTGCCGTTCAAGTCTCTCTCTAAGAAGAGCGTCGGTTTGTCATGAATGGCGTCGTAGTTGAAAGCACCACTCGACTCCAGTGACCCGTAAAACTCACATCTTACGGTTCCGTTTGTTGACCACGACAAATAATACCCAGGACGGTCACCACATTCAATGGCGACTGCCACTGCAGTCTCGTTTGCAGAGAATGGCGTAGCATCGAATGCATTACGAAAGAGAAGCGCCATACTTAGTCCGATTGAGGTTGCCACAGCAGTTGTGAGCAGATAGAGAATCACTGTTTTCCCCCCAATATTGGCTACTTGGTAGCCGAGTGTCATGTCGGCCATGCTAACCACCAAGCCGGTGAAAACCAACGGTGATACCAAACACTGCACGGCTCGAATGAATAGGTCACCAAGAGTACCAATCCATGTAATTGCGACGCTAGGTGTGTTGACTGAGTTAAGCAGAATTCCTAATGCCACACCAAGGAGCACCCCACAAACAGTACCAGGTAGCCCGAAAAACCATTTTGCAACGCGAGACGGTGGTTTGGGTGGTTCTTGGGGCATTGGTGAGCTGTCGAAACTGCTGCGAGTCCGACTTGAAGGCGTATGGAGACTCTCAAATGACAAGCTATGGGGTGGCTCGCTGGTGGGTAGGTTCGTACCGAACGGCATTGTCCGCGTTAATTCTTCACTTCACAAGTGGTTTGCAAGTTCGCAAGTGATCAAGAAATCGCATAGTCCAAGCGGTGAAGGGAAATCCTGTGGAATTGGCTTCATCTTCGCCAGGGAAGAATCAATGCCGTGTTCGAAGACACTTGTCGCGTGTTGGCTTACCGCAGGAGATGGGCGTAAACACTTCGTGTCTGGAAATCAAGTAGCCTGTGGCTTTAGTGGATACTCTTGACAACTTACAAATACCTAAGTAGTACAACACAATAATAATTGAAGCACAGCCAACTTCCTGTCGGTAGAATATGATGAAAGTAAGTTCTGCCAGAGAAGTGAGGATCATTGCTACAGCTCAGTCCTCACTGGTGACCGAAGACTTAAGGCCCCCAACCGATTGTCGTATCCTCCATTGATCCCACCACGTCTCAGATATCCCAGCGTCACGTTCCGTCTTGGTAGCAAGCAGAACCCGTTTTAGCTGCTCTGAGTAGGCTTCGTCTACTGCAGTAAGCCCCTTAGAGTCTTTAAGTTGTGGGTCGGCACCGCTACGTAATAGCAGCCACACCACAGCAGGTTTGTCCATGAAAGCGGCTTTGTGAAGTGCTGTGGATCCATCGCGCTGAGTAGTAGCATTCGGGTTCGAGCCTCCGCTCAAAAGTAGCTGGACAACTGCAGCATGACCCTTTTCAGCCGCGAGATGCAGAGCAGTAGAACCATCAGAAGAGCGTGCTTCGAGGTTCACACGCTTCTTCACTAAATACCGCACCACGCCGGTATATCCGTTGAAAGCAGCCACCAGCAGTGCTGTGAAACCATTCCGAATTATGCACGCCTCAGGGTCGGCACCTTTCAGCAGCAGATGCTGTACAACACCCGCATGTCCGCCTAATGCAGCCAACAGTAATGGTGTGAATCCACTCGGAGTCGCGGCGTCCACTTGGGACCCTTCCATTAGCAAGTATTGAACCATATCCAAGTTCCCAGCCTGGGCAGCCCAACATAATGGAGTAAAACTGGTGTCTTCGGATCGGACTTCAATATCAACTTCGTTTGCAAGTATCCTTTGTACACTCTCCAAGTCATTGTGCTGAGCTGCGGCCAACAAACCCGAGTCATGTGACGAGTGAGGATGAACACGCAAGTAGCTTAGATATGACGGGGGTGGTCCCGAACAGCTCAAGTTGTTGCGAATGCTGCTTGTTAAGTCACCGGTAGCGTGATCAGGTTGGTTGCTTGGTTTAATCGACACTTGTTCATTCATGTCGTACTCTTCATTCAGCATCGTCTCCGTTGTTGCTCCCAGTCTCAACTCTGTCTTGTCCTCGTAGTCGTGGAGGGCAACAATTTCGTCTTCACGATTCACTTCGTGTTCGTGCTCAAGTATAGCGATGCTTTCGTTGTCTCCTCTTCTGCTGCCACTGCTCTTGGTGCTTGAAAAGCTTTTGGCTGTTGTTGGCTCGGAGATCGGTTCTTCAACGGTAAAGTTGTTGTCATCCGAGTCATCTCCAGATTTTGTAGCAGTTTTGGATTTCATATACTTGCGCAGGATCTCAACCACGTGGTCATCAACTGCATAATCTAGAGCAAGCTTGCCGTGCACATCTGCTAAGTTCACATCAGCTCCATGCCGAAGCAGACATTTCAGCATCTCACAATCTCCTTGCTCAGCAGCAAAATGTAACGACGTCAAGCCTCCGCTTTTTGACGAAGCATTGACGTCTGCACCATTCTCCAACAAGTATTTAGCAACATCGACACATCCTTTCTGTACTGCAGCCAGCAGTGGGGTGACACCATCGACTCGTCCTCTAGCGTCGATGTCTGCTCCATGCGTCGTGTGGTGAATAACTAGCGACAAATTCCCAGCTTCAGCCGCAAACAACATCTTCATCCTTGAGTCATGCCTTTCTAGTGCCCGCACAACGTCAGGATCATCCGCATAATCGTGTGCTCGGTTTCCACGAGCGTCTACACTTCGGGAATCAACCCCCTCTTGTAGCAACAGATTGACCATTGTTGCTCCACCTCGTGCTCCAGCAGCTTTCACAGCAAGATGCAGCGCGGAGCTACCATCCTTCAATGCTGCATTGCGATCTGCTCCAGCTGCAAGCAGTACCTTTGCAATTTCTACTCGTCCGGATCCACCTCCTGCTGCAACCAACAATGCTGTTTCATCCTCTGGTCCACAAGTTTCAAGGTCATCACCCCGTGCAACGAGATATTTGACCGCCTCCAATTCACCTGCTGCCGCTGCATTCAGCAACGCCGTTTTGCGGTCGAAAGCGTCCAACATCCTAGCAATCTCCTGGTAATTCGCAGTAACATACTCTCTCGCTCTCTTGCCTGCACCATCTATCCTTTGCGTAGAGGCCCAATGACGTAGCAACTCTGCTACAATCTCCGTGTGACCCCCTTGCACTGCCACATGAAGCGCTGATCTACCCGAAGCAATTGCAACGTCTGCACCTGCATGTCGATGCAGTAAGTACGTCACCACTTCAGTATGACCCCCTTTACTAGCTAGATACAGAGCAGTAGCTCCGTCTGGACCTCGAAAGTCCATTGTGGCACGATGACGTGCCAGGAACTGCACCATTTCCAATTGTCCGCCTCCTGCAGCAGCCATAAGTGCTGTTGTATCATGATACACGGCGTCAACAGGCACACCAGCCTTCACAAGAGCTCGAACTAGGCCAATTTCCCCGATCTTAGCAGCCGAAGCCAGCGATTTGGCTGCTTGGGTCGAGTGGACCGACATTCCGGACGCAATAAGCCGTCGGACTGTCGTCTCACTAGCTCGATCTACTGGTTGAGGACTTCGTTTGGTGCCTGGACTGCTGGCATTGCTGGGACGTCTGCTCTTGCTGCCTGAGGAACTTCCAGATGACGTTCGACTGAGGGACGGCGGAACGTCCGATGTGTCGACGCTCATGTTGCTAGTGAAGCTGGCGGAGGCGAAGGAACGCGCCAAGAAGGAGCCACTTACTGGACGACCTCCGCTCATACTGACGAGAGGCCGATTTTGGTGGCTTCAGCGCAATTGTGAACTGTTCTCCGAGATGAGCTCGTGGTGACGGCCAACAGGCAACGGCGTGTTCAGGATGAGGCTGGTTATAGCTACATGGGTACAGTGACTGATCTTCAGCAGTCGCAATCGACATGGCGCTGATGACCTCGTCGCCTGCGGAGGATGAAGCCTCGAATGCTCGCACACGTGAGGACAATAATGACGATCATTTGACAGAGTCTCAACAAGAGCATCCGGAAACATCCGTGAGGACTTCCAAGACTGTTGATGCGCTGCTTCATACGGACGCGTTTGTACTGGATGGAGAATGGTTCTATGATGCAGTGGCAGTAGAAGGCGAAGACGCGCGAAGTGCAATGGATGAAAGCACAGGAGCAGCGTACTGGGGACTGCAGGTTGACAGCAAGAGCCGCATGGTGTACTACTTCAACCACTCGCGCCCAGAAGAGATGCAGTGGCTTCCACCTGCAGATCTGAGTGAGTAGCGGTCTGGTAGTTGTTCATTTCTGTCTGAAGACTATAGGGCCTGACGGTCAGGGTAGTCACTGAGGATTGTGCTGCTGCTGTTGAACGCAGTTCATCCAGAGACCCACGAGGTTTTGCTGTGGGACGCCTCGGCGCAGTGGTTCTACTACTACAATCCACAGGTAAGCAAGTAGCAAACAATGGATCCCTCTTCAACACTAAAGGCGTAGCAATTCAGACGAAGGAGAGCAGATGGCTGGATGAAAAGGTCAGCAACGCACAGCAACAGGATGATGAACCCTGAACGATAGGACACAACTTCCGACTTGGAAGCACGAAAGTTGAGAACGTCGACAGGCGATGGTCAGAGTCCAACCTTCATATTTATTGCAATTCAAAACTGCATGACACACTGGCCGAGTTTCATATCGCCTTCTTCACTAACAACTCGATTCATAACCACGTGGCAGGAATCACTTCATTCTGCTCCTTTCAAAACTAAGAAATGTAAACGTCAACCAATGCTCATCACTCACGGTGAGTCGATCACAGGTTCCTTCTTCACGCCCATCTTTTCCTCCTCAGTGTCAGAAGTCACCTTATCCACCGCCTCCGTATTCGTCGTAGTAAACGACACCTCACCGATGAGCGTCTCGCTCTTCACCTGTGGTATGATTTCACTCTCGGCCGGCGAATCCGTTTCAAACAACATCTTCGCTTTGTCACGTGCATCAGCGGCTGCAGCTTCCAGCACTGCCGCGTCAGCAGCTGCCTCCTCATCCAACTGCGGAAGTGCATACACCGTGTACAGAATCACCAACGCTAGTGCTTCCAAGAAGACAATGTTCAGAACGAACAGAATAGCCGTCGGCACTGCCCAATGGTACATCAAATAACGAACTCCCGTCAGCTGTGCAATAACCGTAAGCTTAGCTGAATAAACCTGCAGCTTCGGTGTGTTGAGCTCAACGTCCACACGTGTCATTGGATACTCCGAATTCTCCATGTATCCATTGATCGCCGTCACACGCAGCGTCTGTGCCGGATCGGCAAAGCCAAGCGTGTACGGAATGAGCCAGAACCCCAGTCTGATCCAACGCACTGGCGCCGGCATGTCATGCAACGTCACAGGACGAGCACTAGCTGCCAACTGCCTCTTGTTGCCTTCATACAGTGATGTCGACACCATAAACACGCCAACCTCCGCGTTAACGCGTGATTCCGGCACTGTGAGTTCCACAATCACGTCGTACTTGACACCAGGAACGAGCACTGGTTGCGTCGTCTCTTCAGACTGAGGAATCATCGATTGCCATTGGTGCACGGGATCCTGCAGGTTCAGAGATGCCGTTGGTATATAAACGTGAGCTGGCTGAGTGATGGCCCCATGGCGATGGCCGTAGTTGAAGAAGATTTCTTGCTCGTGGAATCTGGACGGGATCACGACGTAGTAAAGCAGCGCGTAGAGGACAGAAGCCGTCGCGAAGAGGAACGAGATGGCTGCGAAGACTTGTGCGGCGCGGAAGATCCAGAGAAGCAGCAGCTTGGAGTATTCCTTGGCTACGCGCGTGAGCTCCTCGCGCAGACGCTGACGCTCCACTTCGTCCTTGAGCAGCTCCGTTGCACTGGTCGGCAGAAACGCCAGCAGCAAAGTCCACGGCACCCACGACGCCATGAGATTCTTGAGATTCTTGAGATTCACTTTTTGATAGACAACGGTCGGATCAGATTTTATCAGATGGAATCAGATATAGTTTCTCTAACTTGATACTACACGTACTACCATAGTATTCTGAGATGACAATGCTGCGAGGCTTCGTGCGCGGGTATCGACGTCTGGTGGCGACGTTTGTGGCGCCTCAGAGCTGTCCAATCTGTCTGGAACTTGTGCCGGTGCTGGCGCTGTGTGATGTGGAGGAGGAGAGCGAAGAGGCCCATGCGAAGCTGCACTGTCGCCATCGCTTCTGTGCTGGTAGAGTTGATGGTGGGGTTGTCAATTGTTTGTGGTACTTAAAGGTTTGCTTGTAGATTGTATTAGGAAGTACATGGAGATGAAGATCAACAGGCGAGAAGTGGATGAAGGTGCAGTGACGCGAGGCTGCAGTCTCATGCCGAGTTGTTCTGAGTCTAGCTATTTGTTGCAGATCAACTGGTGTGTCCTGTCGTGAGCTGCAAACAGAGCATCAAGGAGGATGAAATGGAACGCATTATCGGTAGCGAAGAGACAGATCAGTATCGAGCGGTGCTGAAGCGCAAGCGAGTACGTTGCGAAGAGATGATAGGACGATGTATTTCATTGACACTGCTGACATTATGGCTATAGGACGAGAAGAATCCGAGTGCGAGGTGGTGTCCGAGACCAGGGTGTGATGAGCTCATTATTTGTGAAAGTACATACAATTTCACGTGTCCGAAGTGTGAGACTGTGGGCTGCTTCCGATGTCGCGGACACGCACATCGATTCTGGTTCTGCCGCGGCGAAGAGGACAAGTCGTATCTGGCTTGGGAGGCTTCGGTGGGTAAGCAGAAGGCGGTGCGGGCGTGCCCACACTGTCAGATGCGCATCTGGAAGAATGAAGGCTGTAACCACATGACGTGTACACAATGTCGCTATGAATACTGCTGGGTCTGTGAGAGCAGGTGGGATGCGAGTCATTACGCGTGCTACGACCTGCCATTCGTGGGTGCTTCGACCGCTTGGGGTCGATGGTTACAGCGCTCGTTGGGCTACGCAGCCATTGTGTTGATTGTGGCCGTGATATCGGCATTTGGATTCTACGCTTTTGTGGGCGGCTACGTCATGTTTTGCGCTCTAGTGCACAGCACACGCCTTGTCCGCCGTATCCCTAGATATGTCAATGGCGGTGGATGATGAAGCTTATGGAAAATCTTTGAACAGCAGAACGAATATACTCCAGGAACTATTTACCATTTACTCGGTAGCGTTTGCGAGGAAAATGAAACACATGTGCCGTCCAGAACGCTTTGAATGCATTTTTCATGCGACCACAAATCAAATGTACACAAGAAACACACTCGATCCTTTCCTACCTGGTTATCTTCGCTCGTTGTCTTGCGCCTCGCTTACTAGGTATTGTGGTATTTGCGGAAAATATGACCAGGGAGGATCCACTGGTCCCAGTCCTTCTCGTACTTGAGGTAATGCACGTAGCAGGCGTTGGTGCGAATGACCTTGAGCACAATGGCGTTGTACAGATCACCCTTGCTGCCCCAGCGTGCCATCACCGTTTCGTGCACCTCGGGTGTCTTCTTCAGGGCCACCTTCTTTCCCTTCTTGCGCTGATAGAGAGATGACACCGGTAGAAACTCGTCATAGATTGACTCCCAGTCAGAGTAATGGATCTGTACCAGCACCTTGTCACGCACCACCTTAAGGACCTCAGCACGGTTCCGTTTCTCAAAGACCTGCACACCAATAACGTCACCCACCTTAAGATTCAGTGATTCCCAGTGAGTGTTGGCAGCCGTTGTCTCTGCCTTGGTTTTGGCCAGCTTCTTCTTGTTTGCTGCCGCTTCAATAATCTGCTTGGCTTCGGCCGCTTCCTCGCCGTTCAAGGCGGCCATTGCCTTGTTGAAAGTAGAACCGTGGGACGAGTTCTTCTTCTTGTTAAGCTTTGCGCTAGAATCAACACGCACCAGCAAGTGATCGATGTCATCGAGAAGCTTCTTCCAGTCCCATGAGTCTTCCGTGGGCAGCACTTGCTCCAAGGACAGCATACGGCATGCATGGCGAAGACCGCGCAACGTATCCAGCTTGCGTAGCGTAGCGACGTCTTTGCCAAGAACTTGGTTGTTGGTGTGGTAGGTTTCCTCAATTGCAGACATTACATCATGTGCAGCATTCCAAAGAATTTCAGCATGGTTGATTGAAGGAGAATCTTGCGCCAAAAATGACCGCAAGAACCCTGGGAGGTTCACCGAATCCACGTGGAAACGGTGGTAAGACAAGCATGCCGTGACATTTTCGCATGCATGCAAAGTACCCTCAGGTATGTACAGGAGTTGCCCTGGTTTCACATCTACCCTCCACGCTGGCAGAAACGCTAGCTGAGGAATCTTGTCCAAATCCACGTCGTGAAAGTTGACGGATTCGTGAACCGAGTCCAGCTTGGCCGCCTCGCGATGTAGCATGGTCACACGCTTCGTACCAATGATTGGGGCGATAGTGATACCCAGACCACCCGGGTCCAGATGCATACGACTCCTTGTGCTCTTTTGACCCATGAAAAAGTACTGCAGCGGGTTGTCTCCGCGCACAGCGTCCAGCCAGTACAGTAGCAGATTATCCCCGAGCACTGGTAGCTCCTTGCATTTGTAGCACAACAACGGCCCGGCCTTCGGGTCTAACGGAAATTGCCACTGGTGCAAGTAGTAATCCGACTTGCCGTGCTCCCAATAATTCTTCACATAGTAGCTTAGTGGCAGGTGGGTTTTGATAGGGTTCCGCTCTTCATAGTTGCGCTCCAGCACAGGCACCTTCACGTCATGAATGCCATTCAGGAACGCCGCAGCGTCCAGCTTTCCGTCTGGCTTGACCCAACCGTCTGCAAACTTCATCCAACCCGTGAAACCCTCGAGCAAGAACGGCTCGCCTGCAAAGCGTTTGGCCTGGATCTTCTCCTTAGCCAGACGATTGTTCACGTTGATTACCTCCACCTGCTTGAAGTACAAGTGCTCCCACTGCGTCGGAATTGTGAACGTCGGGTTGATAGCTCGGGCCTTGGTCTCCTCTGACTCATACTTCGTTTCTTCTGCCAACGCTGTTCTAAGTGGTGGAGCAGCGTCCTCCGTGTCCTTCTTGCTCTTCTGCGCCTTCACCCGTTTCTCCTCAGCTCCCGACTCGGTAGCCGTCGTCTTCTCCAGTGAGCGTTTGCGTGCACTGCCTGCCTGCTTGCCAAAGATTGGAGCCAGTTTCTTTTCAGTTGCTGCAGTCGTCGACGCTTGTACACCAGGTACTGCTTCAGCTGCAAGTGCCTCCACCTCCGCGACAACAGCCTCAGCAGCAGGTTCAGGGATAGTTCCACCAAAGAATGGAGGACGCAGTGGCAGCGGTTGACCCGTGAGTACTACACAACAACTCAGTATCTCCTCTTCTCCATTGACAATAACTCCGTACCTCCCACAATGCTCCCTTTAAAGTACTCGAGCGCCTTCTCATTCGCCTTCAACAGATCCAGCATCCCCTGGATCGCAGTCGCAGCGCCAATTGCTCTGCAAATGGACACTCACTCAGTCTCCAGCTTTCTCTTTACAGTCATTCATCACTCACTTCTCCTCCACCAGCTGCGTGCGCACTTCATACGTCTTCTGACTCAGATCTGGATGCCCAGCAAGGCCCTCACTCACCTGGGACCAGACTTCGCGTTAGAACGACATTAATCTCGTATTAAACACACATAGACAGCGTATGCACCTGCAGGATAATGCGGTCTAGCTGTCCAGTCTCCAGCGGCGCGGACGTGGCCAGCACACCCTCGTCCAGCTCCACGTGCTGCTCGAACGCCTTGGCCGCTGTCTCCATCTCCATCAACGTCTCAAATGAGCCTCTTTATTAAGTGCGATCGTTTATGCAACCTTCGTGCAACTTCGTATAGCATGTGTACCACATACTTGATGTCCACCACATCCGCCAATCTGCTGCAATAATGGTGGCTCCAGGCGCGAAGAAGCCGAGTACTCGACTGGATGCAGCGGCTCAGGAGGCGCTCAAGGCTCGACATGAGGCACTGACATTTGTGGAGGAGAAATTTCACGACTTTGACGTGGTGTGGGCCAAAGTGATCGGCTTCCCATGGTGGCCTGGCGTGCTCTTTCACTCGTGGGATGTTGTGCGACGCGCTGGGATCGTCACCGACCCGAAGCTCGTGGCGGAACTGGTAGTGCCACCTCCAGAGAAGGTGCCGGTGGTAGATGCAGCTACAGGTCAAGAAACTGGCGCCTTCCGCTGGAAACGACACTGCCTCATCATGTTCCTGGACAAATTCAACTTTTCACTCGTGGAGATCGAGTCCAGCAATGTGGCCAGCTACACAGCACACTACCACATTTATGAGCGTGCGGTGATGGGCAGTAAAAACAACAAGAAGAAGTCGGAATTCCGACGTGCACTCGTTAAAGCAGCAAAGCTACTGCATATGGTGAGGCTGAGGAGTTACTTGAGCGAGTTGGTGCGTTTGAAGTGATGATTTTTTGTTTTTATGGTTTATTTAGGGAAAAGAGTATGTGGAAGATGATCTGGTGCTGCTGGAGGAGCCGAGTCCTGCTGAAAAGAAACAACGTTTGGAGGAAGCGATGGAACTTGATGACGGAGAACAATCGTTGGAGGATGCGTGGGACGATCGCGAGAGTGATGAAGCAGTGCTCAGAATTCGGGGTGGAATAGCTGGAGAAAAGAAACCGAAGAAGAAGACAATCAGGAGAGGCAAAGCAGCGGAAGTGAAGGATACTGAAGATGATGACGTCGTGATTATGATGCCTGTTAAAGCACGTCGGAAAGCTCCAGCTAAAGATTTCAAGTCGCGGACTCGAAAGCCGTCACGAAAGGAAATTCAGAACAATCATATTGCAGTTGTATCGCCGTCACCGTCCCCAATTGATCTGACTAATACCCCCGAGAGTGAGAAGAAGAAGCGGCATGCATCTCACAAGGATAAGTCTGGTAAACCACCGCGACCTCGGACGAAAAAGGAGAATGGCGGTACTGGTACAAAAGATTCAAAGAGCAAAAAGAATGGTCGTGCTAAAGTATTATTGCTCGAGAACGATGACAACGTATCAGAGAAGTTGGTCAAGCAAAATAGTGAACAGGTTTCCCATGAAGTTGCAGATATCACAAAGGAAGAAGACTTACGCAACGTGTTGCTGACACCATTGTCTAGTATTTGGACAACAGGTGTGTCCAGTGATTCAAGTGTTGGAACTGAAGCAACTCAGTTAGCGTACAAACAAGATTTCGTGTGGGATAACGATGTGTTTACAGACGAACTTCGCTTCGCTGAGAAAGAGGCAGCAGATATTGAACGGAGGCAGGCCGAAGAAGCAGCAACCCACACTGGACGTGAACGCTCGTTGGGCAAACGGCAGTCGCGATCTGTTCAGCAGTCGCACATACGACAAAATCTGATGACAGGAAACTTGGACCCGCATACTATGGTACAGTGTGCTGCTTATCGTCCGAAAAGCTATGTGGATGACCCTAACAGTCGTAGTCGTGGTGGACCTACGCTAGACCCTCCGTTCCAGGTTGTGGTACACCCAGATGCAGTTTTCGTGGCAGACCTTCATGCACACCTTGCTACATGCGAAATCATCGGCTTCTTAGGTGGTAAGTGGGATGAAGCGTCTAAGACATTGTATATTCAGGCTGCATTTCCATGCCGCTCGCTTGTCATTGATGGTGACGATGGTTCTACCGATGTGGAAATGGATCCGGGAAGTGAGATTGAACTGCGAGGCATTATTGAAAACGCCCAGCTGGAGGTCGTCGGCTGGTACCACTCGCATCCAGCATTTGCACCGGACCCTTCAGTTCGAGACATCGAGAATCAAACTAGCTACCAACAGCTCTTTCAGCGCCCCAACACCAACAAAGAAGTGGGTGGAGAAAGCAAGCTATCGGAACCGTTTGTAGGCCTAATTGTTGGCACGTACGATACTCGACGGAGTACACCAATCAGTCTCTTCCGCTACTTTCATACGCGAGGTGAAAAAGTAAGTGGAGGGACGCGCCGCGAAATCTACATGCCGTACGAATTCATCCCCCGTCGACGCCATTTCCGAAGCGTGCTACTCGACGAGGAACGTGAAAGGATACGAATGTTCCCCATGTATCACTCAGTGTTACAACACTTCAAGCTTAAGTTGGTAGGTGTGAAGCAACATCCACCGACGGATATTAAAGTCCCGAATGCCAAGAGGCTGACGTCGAAATCGTCACCTTCAAGAGTTAAAGCGCATGGTCCCATTCGGAAACGCAAGCAGAGCTCTGATGGTGCTGGGGATACATTGAAGAAAGCCAGGGCAAAGAGCAGGCATTCCTCTTCTGCCACAGGAAGTCGTATCGACTTATCTGGCGATGATGAAAGCCAAAAATTTCGAGTTTTAGAAAATGGGTCTGCTCCAGCGCCATGTACGACACACGAAACCCAGAACGGGGGTATGAGTGTGGCCAATATGGTGGACGTAAACACTTCGAATGGTATTATTAAAGATGAAAAAGTGGCAAGGACCGTGGTGCCCAAAGATGGAAATACAACAAGTAGCAACAAAACTTCGACTGAAAAGATGACACCAGAGATTCGTGACGCCGAGCCACGAGTCGCTGAGGTACTTGCACATGTTGTCATGTCTACAGAAGTTTCCAGTGACTATGAAGGTAAGCACAAAAGGTCAAGGAAAAGCCAAAATCCGAAGTGGATAAATGAGAACTCTGGTGTAATCGGACCCCAGAACGTTTCAACAGGTGATGCTGTAGTCGATGGCGCGGTGAATGCAACGTTAGCACAAAAGGATCAGCATCACGCTGAAGCCAAGTCGAACATCACCGCGAAGAGACTGAAGAGCAATGCGAACGCAGCTGGTGCATCTACTAATCGAAGCACCCCGCGATCCTTAGGTTCTGTAAACCCTGTATTATTGCCAGCAGCAAGCAACACCGTGGCCAGTCGTAAAAGGAACCGCAAACCCATGAAAACTACAAAACACAGCAACTGGTCGGCTTCTCCACCCAGCGATGGACCATCGCCTGGTAGATCTCCAAGTCCGTCCAACCCTCAAGGTCAGACATTTTATACGGCGTTTTCAACGTCGGGTCCTGTAGTTTCGAACTGCAGTACCCTTGAGGAAGTCATACCACCACCTAGTTGTCCCGAGTGTCCAAAACCAGACACTCATGGTTTGGTAGATGACGTGCAGTACATTGAAGCCGATCATGAAAACATGGGTATGGTTGCAACTCGTGTTGAAGAAAGTTCTAGTGAAGGCAGCGCTGCTATGACTACTAAGAATGCGAAGTCCGAAAAGCGTGACGGTCTAATTAATGAGGAAGTCCGAAGTTACGTGGCTTCCTTGGTGGAGCAGGTGGAGAAGGGGACTGGCATCACATTGAGCGTGCAGGATAGTAAGGAAGCTACATCTTTTTCAACTGCGTCACCTGCGGGGGTTAATGACTCCACAGACAAGACACCAGTGAATGGCTCTGTACGAGTAAAAACCAAATGTGGAAATTCCAAGCCAGGCTCTACAGTGGGCAAGACAGAGGAGAATGCACTGTCGAGAAACATTGAAAGGAAGCGTGATTCGACAGTCCAATTGTTCGGGAGCAATAGGGAGTGTGAAGATATTCAGACATCCTTGCAGAAGATGGCGGCTTACTTGGACATACTAAAACCGCCACAAGCTACCAAGCTAATTTCAGCCGATATCAAGACAAATGTGTTGTCGGAAGCTGAATCCAAACAAGACGCTTCACACGTTGAACAAGACTACCTTATTGCGTTGCGAACGAAATATGGTTCGGGTGTAAGTGGGTGTGCCGAACAGGTAATCACGTTGATGGACTACTACCGCGACTTTGAGCGTCGCACCGATCTGAGTGAGATTTGGAAAGCTAGGATAACCAAGCTTGAGAAGATCGAGAGTTCTCTATCAGAATACGTTCAATACTTGAATATTCCTGCTGCTCTTCGACACGACTTCATCAAGGTGCGCGGAGTTGATATTTGTTGATGCATTCATTACTGTTCGTTCACTTAACCCATTTGCTGTGTATACTTGCAGGACCTCGTTTCCTATCTGCGCGAATCGTGGGCGCCTAATGACCGCCAGAGATGAACACCGGAAGCCCATAAGTCGATCAGTGATTTATTTTGAGTGCGAGTCAACTTAATATCGGAGGATTCATTACCTCTGCAGTAGCCGCGAGATTGTGAACGTGCATCTTGCCCTTTCCTTCTGCAGCTCTATTGCTTACAACTTAGGCAACTTGACGATTCCAAACATTGTCTATCTACGCGACAGAATCAACTTCCTGGTCCGTCAATGGCAGGCTCATCATTATACCGACTGACACGCCGCAGGATTGATCGCGGTCTACGGGAAGAATACGGAATTGGAGGCACATAGACTAAATCCTGGCTCGAATATTGTGAGCGGCCATACGAAGGCACCGCGTATGAAGATCCTGGAGGTTGCCTCAATGTACCAGGAGGGTCCTGTATCCCGAATTCTTGCGTATTCCACCGCTTACCAAAGCGGAGCCTTTGAGAGCGTCCAAACACTCCATCTGGGCCACCTGCATCTTCGTGTTGATCTGGATTTGGAGGCTGTGGGGGTGGCTGAGCTGCCACCACGGGTACATTGGTGATAGGACGCGCTCTTGTGTCCCGATAGAGCCTTGTGTTGACGTTTGTACTGTCGTTAATGCAAAAACGAGAACGAGAGAGGTTTTCCTTCTGTCGCATCCAGTCTGGCTTGAGTCCACCTGTCACACGACGTGGAGTTGACGGCTGGAACGGGGAAGATGCACCTCCAGGTTGATGTGACGGCAGGGTCTGCCTTGATCGCGAAAGTCTAGGGATCGGCGTGTTGTCTTCCGGAATGGATTGCTTTTCTGGAGGTACCCTTGCAGCTGGCGAGACCTGACGTTGCGGTCGCTGTGATGGCGGAGGCTGTCGTCGGTTCCCCTGGGAGTTAGGACGTCCATAAGACCCGCCACGCCCACCGCGTCGAGCTTGTTGCAGGGGTCGACTAGTTGGTTGTGTTGCCGACGCCTTGGGCGAAGACTTTGGGGCTGATGGTATATTCTTGATCCATGAGGTCTTAATCCATTTCGCTAGTCCCATGATACATTTCGGCAAAGGACTTCTGCGTCCTGGCGGCCCGCGAGACTTGCACAAATAACCAATAGTCTTACCGATATTCGATGCAATCACTTGGTCTCTTGACGGTGTTGGAATCATGGCCACAATCTTGAGCACATGAAAAAGCTCATCGTCACGCTCCATACGCTCACGAATCTTTTCTGGCGAGTCTTCTTTGCTTTCTTCATCCTCATCATCAAGAACTTCAGTCGCAAACGAGTTCAGCAAATGGTTGAGAACGATTAACCCGTCAGCATCCATAAAACGAATCACGGCGTCGCGGTCTCGCACATCTAGGTTGCGTAGCAAGTCATATTGCATGGCTACCTTCACAGCGGCGGCCTCACGTCGATCTAGTAGGTTCAGCAACGAAGCCCGTAAGAGCTCAAACGCCATGGTTCGCTTAGGTAGTGGTTCTGTGGCTGCATGTGGTTTCTTATCAATGATATAGAACGGTGCTGCTGATGTTGTGCCAATCGCAGGTTCATTGCTTGCTGTGTTTTCATCTTCCACCACATCACTCCGGCCTGCTATTCCACCTTCATCAATTTGCATGGGCTCTTCCACAGGGTGACTTGCCATCTCCAGCGAGTTTTCCCGCGTAGCATTGCCCATTGTGCTACTCATAATCTCTAAAATGTTTGGCGCGGGTTCCATCTCCTTGTCTGCATCAGTATCCATCTCCGCTGGATCAATTATAACGATATCATCATCCTTCTGTCCTTCATCCACGTTCTCTACCACTGCTACAGACCTGGAAGGAATCTCCTGGACATCTTCATCTCCAATCGTCTCGATCCTCTGTCGTTTCCATCGAATTGGAGCGACGCCTCCATCCATCTCGTCAATACTTCTCCTAGTTCTGATAGAGCTATTCCGTGTCTTCTTCCGACTAGGTGACAAAAAGAATGGCGACTTGATCAGAGCTATCATGCCATCAATAACAGCAGTCTCTGATACCTCTTCAGTCGAACCGTCCTCGTATTCCACACAATACCGATCACCGAATGGCAAAAAGCACGTAACGTGACCCCGTACATCGTCGTTTACAGAATTTTCGTCATCACTTGAAGCTTGACAAGGCCGACGCAGCTTCACACCCAAATACCGACTGGTACTGGTGTCTTTGACTGGTGGAGGGAAGTCGTCCTGGTCGTCATCATGAAGCTCGATATTAGGCGCCGACAGGAACTTCATCACTTCTCCGCGAGCCAACAACCTAGGTTCTCCTCCTCCAGGAACGAACAGCGTATAGCAGTCCAGCGCTTCATCGTAGCGCGTAAGCCACCCATGTTCCTCTCCGCCCTTTCGGGGCTGTCTGCGCACGACGTGCGAGCCCACGAAGCCGAACGGGTCCTTCGTCTCAATGTGGGCCATCTTCCCCCTAAAGAAGAGACCGTGACACGTATGGGGGCTCACTAAATTTCGAGCCCTGTACGTCGTATATACCCCAGAAAGAATGTCTAGAAGCCCAGAAACTTAATAGCTGGAGCACTAGGACCTTCTCCTGATCTTCCTCGTTGCTATTTAGTGAGTAAATGAAGCACTAATTAGCGTCTGAGCCTTTTTCTCTACGTATTTCTTTTGTATCTCTACCAACTGCCACGTTCTCCTTTTGTCTACTAGCCAACACAATGTGGTTGGACTTACGAGTTGGACTGGAGATTCAGAGCAGCGAGGGAGAGGAACAAGGAAACAACGCAGAGCAAAGCAGAGCAAATACTTTACTTCTTCTTGTCTAATTGTCCGAAGTCTGAGGCAACTTTTGCAGCTCCATTTTGACCAATCATTGTGTTGAAAAAGTAGGATAACGCAGATGATTGGCTGTCATGAAATGTAGCCATACAGTTGAAAGTATCACTTGCTTGAAGCGACACACGAATGGGGATCCGCTGTCTTGCAATTTACATGACGCTCGTCTTGGGGTATTGTCTACAGACTTGGGCGTTATTGCTACATGTTATTGCAGCAGAGGACTCTGTGGTGCTGAAGCATGTGATGGAAGCTGAAATCGACGCGACTAAGCAGCAGTTGGAGCATTACCAGCACAAAGCAGATCTACTCCGTGGCGCCATTAAGAAGTTTCAGAGGCGAAATGAACACGAGATAATGAAAAATACGTCAAATGTTGGTGATTTGGGGTCTGAGCATACTGTACCGCTGCGTCGTTCGAGAACTCGTGAGTCTCCGCAGCTATTCAACGACTGGTTTGAGCCGCAAGGATCATTCAAATCGTCAAAAGGTGGGGCAAACTCTACTCGGCTGCTAACTCAGTTGGTCTCCTTCCGACCCAATACATCACCAGTGGGGAGAAGGCAGCAAAGGAAACGAAAGCGTATGGATGATGAACTACCACTGCAATTCTTGTTGGTACTAGACCAAGACTCGACTATCATGAGTCTGTTCCACCCGACTACGTTTGAACTCATGTGGCAACACGCGCTGAATCTGCGTTCATTGTCGGAAGATGGGGTGTTTCGTGTTGCTGATTTGTTCTTCATGTCTGATCGTACTGCGCATCTTGCTATACTCTCGACGTCTGGGGATCTTGCACTCTTCAAGCTACGACTTTGGCACAATCGTCGAATTGTCGCGGGTGACACTAGACGTCTAAAGCCCCTGAAAGACCTGGAAGAAAAGTATTTCCAATGCCCAGTCGGACAAGACAGCATTAACGTGTTGGATGCCGATCCACCCTGGGTACAGCACTCAATATTTACTCGAACAACACCAACTCCTGGGAAATATCTCCATGTCGACGTGGAGCACGTATTCGGAGCTAGGCTCAACCACGACTGGCACTACGATGGTGGCAAAGTAGCAGTGGTGCCGTTGCATTATCGTGCAGTGGTGGTCACCAGCGACAGCTCTGGCGGTCATCTCTCGTTTTTCCATGGGGACAACGGCAGCTTTACCAAGGATATTCATATGCAAATCAATTCGCACGACGACAATGTAGTTAATCTGAAACCGATCCACAGTAGCAGAGGACTGGTGGCTCTAGCTACACAGAGCCAAGTGTTTTTCGTGGACGTTACTGCGACTCAATTGGTACCAGCAGTGTGTGAGGCTCCTGGACGGCACAGATTCACGAGTTTGGCAGCAGATCCACAACGGCCTACCGTCGTGTATGCTGGGACCTCGACCGGTCGTGTACTTATGTACAAACTGCACAACTTTGGGTTCTGGAGACAACGTGCTGTTATGAGTGAACTAGAATCACAGGGGCCAGTAATGTGCACTTTGGTAGACCAGTTGATGCATCGGCGGCAACCTTTACCTGCTTTCAACCAAAAAGTGGAAACTGTTGTGCAGACGTTGCCCGGGTTTCTCGTATTTGGTGTTGGTGCTCGTTTGGTGCTGTACCAATTGCCTGGAAGTATCGAGGACCTGCAGCCAACCTACCTCTCGGAACGCTCATTAGTTGGTTCATTAACTCTGGAGCTTGATGGAATCAATCCACCGCAAATTATGGGTTTAAGTGCTACCCAGGACCTGATAGTGCACTCAATTGCTTTTGCTGTATTAGTATTCGTTCCACACGGCGGTCATCATCTAGACATTTACGAATCTCGAATTCCTCCTCCCGGCATGAACCTCGACCTCACTTGGATACGAGTGCCTGTTATGATGATCTGTGCATTGGCCGCAATGTTTTGGCAGCAAAAGCAGAAAGGTGGGCAACATACTTTCAACGAGGCAGAATTGGCAGGTTTATTAGGCGCGCGAGGTCGATTGGCCAACATGGGAATGAAACGAGGAGCACTCAATACGAAATCGCTGGTGATAAATAATACAAAGTGACTTGTTCGCCGCAAAAAAAGTTTAGTGCTGAAAAGTGTTTTAGGATCTTTTACGTCGTTATGATTGGCAGCCCTGAAACTTGAGTCGGATTAAATAGAGTTGTATGAAAATTCGACTCATGTTTAGAGTTGTATGTTGTTCAAGGTGTACCAGTAGATACCGGTACGACCTTCACTCAGCGGCATTTCACACATTCACGTGATCACGGGACAGGTGATTATGGGACATGTGATTACGGGAGAGTGTCGCACGGGTACAAGATTGTAGGTACAAGATGGACATTGACGTGGCAGGCGCTGATTGGCTCAAGGAACGCAGTATCCAGCTAGGAATCCAGTATTTTGTATCCAGAAGAGAATCCAGTAGCCTGCAAGCAGGTAAAGCGTTGCCCAACTAGAAAATTGTTTACTTCTTCGAATCTACTTATTGCATTTGAAAAAGTTGGTGACCGAATTGTTGACTTAAAAGTCGAGGAGATGACTTTTAGGAGGAGGATCAAAATCAAAAATATCTTCAAAGATGGAAGAGTCTAGTGAAGTACGAGTTTTTGATACAGATAACGATGCTATGGACGTCAATATCGACGTAGTGAGTGCCGTCGTAGTGTTGGAGATGTTGACATAGACGTGGATGCCGCTACGCCAGATGCACACGCCTCCAACCAGCGACATGACGTGTCCCCGTTACTTGCAGATGGCGTGGACGAGGGTCTGTTCACTAAAGACGATGAAGATAAGGAAAACGCTGAAATTCTCGTCGTCTACTTCCTGTTATCGTGCTTGGAGCTGTATTTGGTAATATGAACCGGAGATCGCTTCAAGCGCCTCCCGGTGATAAAATCACCGCTCAATCCGATATCTACCCGAAGTTGAACGCACAGAGATCACCTACAGCGTACCATAAAACACTGCATTGCTCATCTAAGTACTTTGATGCGTTTTGTCAGATTCTGGAGCCCATGTACTACATAAAATCATGACATTCCAGGGAAGAATTCGCGATATCCTTTTGACTATGGAGTGGCGGTGTTAGTGACATACTACGGCAATGACTGTGGCCAAGGTGATGATGGGATTGGTGGTGCAGCGGCACAACTGGGTATATTTTATCCTGTGGCTAGTCGTCACACCACAAAGCTTGAAAAACGTTTCTACAAAATGGTTGACGACGTGATAGAATTTCCCTCGCGAGGCGCGTGCGATGAATGGAGCGAGTCGGTAGATGGCTTCGTTGCGCGTGGAGCTGATTTCCCTGATATGGTATGCATTTTTGACGGAACTCTCATCAGAACTCGACGACCCAGAAGTTTTCAGTTGTGCTACACACAGAATCTCAAGCAAATTTACCACGTAAATGTGGTTTTGTATGCAGGGATTCTATGAAAAAAGTGGCAAGCCTTCATACAATTGTTTGGCGGCTATCGACAACCGCTTTAAGCTCCGTTATACAGGTGTTTCTAGCGGTAGCAATTCTGATCAATCAATGTGGAACTTGTCCGCTATTTTTGGTGCAGCTTCGCCATCAGGTATTGTTGGGTTGGGACACGCAGACTTTAAGCTGTGGCCATTTTTAATGATGCCATTCGACGAACGTGGTCGCAAGCATCTGACAGCAACGCAGCTATGATAACGGTGTAGCGTTTTTGTCTGTCAGCGTTATTAATGTCTTGTGTTTGGTTTATCTTAGCTACAATTATCACCTCGCAAACACGGATCCTGGTCGAATGTGTGTGTGACATAGTGCTCCCGGGATCTCCTGGAGGAACCCTCCTAACAGTGAACGTGACGGCCCCCGGGCCCGGGATGGTTTTCCCAGGACCAGAAGGGTCGCAGGAGAAGTACCTCCCTGGGGTCCCTCGAAAGGCCACTCACCGTTGGAATCAGCACTTCCCCAGGCTCGAGACGGTAGTCCCGAGCCCCAAGCGCCAGTAGATGTGACTTCCTCCGGGGTTTCCCCGGGAACCCACCCAGACGACGATGACGATGACGATGTCCCCCGGCTCAGGATGATTTTCCCCGGGTCCCGCAAGGTTGAAGATGGAATCGTCCCCGGGGTTTCTCCAGGAGATCACGTTGACGCCAAGGGCGGGACTCCTGGACCCGGAACGATATTTCCCGGTCCCCCGGGGTTACAGATGACAATGCCCCGGGGTTCCCCGGGGGAGTCCCAGGATATGGAAGACAGCACCAGTCCTGGGGGTGTCCTTGGGATGTGTGTGGAGCCTTACGTGGGCCCCGTTTGCTTGCCGCCTACTGTCAGCGAAATCTTCTTGAGTGTCGAGTCGAGCGAGCGCCTGGCCAAGCAATCTAGGTGTCGCCGTGCCTTGGTCGTGAGCGTCTTGGTGGGTCCTGTGTCGTCGGGGGCCAATATATGCTCCGCCCGGAATAGGATAGCCACTAGCCACAAGTCACGGTAAGACTCTTCTAATTTTCCAGGGAGAGAACACTTAACAGGTCCAAAGGAAAATGAACACTCCACCTAAGACCTATCTTTCCATCCTTGCGTATCAACTGATTTCCCGCTGTACTGTCTACGTCTGACTTTCCTTGTATGTTCGCCCTTCCTTGCGCCCCATCTGTCTCATTCCTGATCGTCATACCGAAATGATCACGCTCCTTCGATCTAGGTCGCAGATCGCCAGTCATAGATCGCGGATCGTGTAGCCATTTGGCGATCTGGATTATGTATATATGATAGAATGCACCCATTCTTCATCGAATGTGTATCCATCTCGATCCAGATTTTGTACCCATGTCAATCTGATTGTGTACCCAAGGTTCGGTACAAGTTGGTTCTGTTACCTTGATTCTGTCGTCACGATGGGTCCCGATCGCGGAAATTTCACCGTGCTTCACCACACAATAAATGGCCACACTTTGCCGCATTCGTCGTATTTACACACTACGTATTATGATATCTGAATGGATGAGTTGGTAGATTGGCACAAGGTGATTGGCTAAGGGTGCTGCGAATTATGAGATCTCAAATACGGTAAGGACCTAAAGTCAATCACTTTGCATTTCGACATCTAGTGCTCAAACGACTTTGACTCTTCGACAGACACGAATAAGATCACCATACTGAGGTGATCGACTGGACGTTAGGGAGAAACTAGATCGGTTACGGAGTAGTGACGTGGGTAATAGTTACGACGGTGGGGTGAACACTTCAGTCGCCCAAGGTGTAACAAGAACTGGAAAGCTTGTTCTTCGTGAAGAACCAGTCTTTCAGGTAGTACAGGTCCTGGATCAAGTGCTAGACCCGATTCAGGTTGACGTGTGACCTTGTCCAATCTCTATAGGTGTTGTTTAGCGTCGGACCAGATACTTGTAGCACTGGGCTAGATATACAGAAAATGCAAGAACTTACAGGTTGCACACATCCCTAGAAGCCTGAGTGAGGGTTGACAGGTCACGAGCGAAAACCTTTTCCAAAAGATAACCTAAATTAGTACAGAATTTGTTTATATACAGTATGCAATATCTACTCTGAAAACCATCATCTTTCTCCGATCAATATGCTGGGGATGTCAGCTGTGAGTGTAACTGAAAAATTTCGGGGTACATCGTCACACAGTACGGTGACGTGTGTGAGCCAGCAGGCTACCGTCATGGGTTCGGAGTTTGCGGTTATAGTTGGATGACTATGGAAGAAACCAGGAGGGCAACCCAGACGGAGAGCGAGCGGAGAAGTGTGAAGAAGGTCGGGGCGACAGAACAAGCGACACATGTGGCCACGAGCGTGCGGCTGGCCGCTTGACCCTCACTCTAGAATCATTCCCGGACGAAGAACAGTAAGGATTAATACATGAGAGCGGCACCGAAGGCAATGGTTCTCTAAAGGCAAAGGTAGGCGAGGCAGTTTTATAGAAGACGAGGGCGGGTAAACAGGTAAAGTGGCGAAGACTGTGTATAGAGGGCATAGGGGTTACGGTGGGAGCGGGACCACCTTGGCTGAGAAGGCAAAGAGCTTGAATGCGCCTCGCCGTGCGGAGCTCACGCTTAACTACATGTGCATGACAAATACGGAGTACATTGCGGGACACCACCCACAGACCCTTCTCGGGGAACCGGACGCCGATAATGTGTCCT
>PCFV01000230.1:0-42100 GCA_002812785.1 Phytophthora litchii | reverse complement strand
ATGTAACCCCGTTACAATCCTACCGCGCGTACGTCAGAAATCGCTCCCCAACTGCGTCAATCAGAGCTTGTTCAAAATCTGGTACAACTTGAGCGGGTTGAAGCTGTTTGGTCTACTGCGTCGTTTATGAACCGAAATATCCTGTTATACGTTGAAGTTGTTCGATTAGATGTGAACTTGTCAACGAAAACTCGTCTTGCAGTATCCCGAGCCATCAGCATCACACATAAGTGAAATGGCCAAGGAACAGAGAAAGGGACCATCGACAAAAATTGTACACCAGGGTAACGGAGTAGCTCCAGTAAACGACGATGTGCCCAGCCGATGATGCGTAGGAGTTGAGCTTGGTCGTAGTAGACATTATGGAACTGGAAACAGTGAAGGTCCGCCCCGTGACTAGTGCAATAGGCGGGACTTCAATGACTCTGTTGATACTACTACCGAAATGGGAACGTCGTGTGCGATGAACGCGGCCCATTAGTTGAGTTCTCGTCAATCCTCTGATAATTGTACTATCATTGCGCTGCTAACATATACGATCCAAAAGTTGTTGAGCTGGTAATCCTTGGTTTGTTGTTGCGAGTCGATTTGTCTCTCTCTATTTGACGCGATACGTCTACGTTAGTAGCTGGGGCGATTACCCGGGTTTGGCATGAATGAACAAACAAGTTTGTGTACATAGCGGACCGGATGTCATATTCCACCTTGCCTCTAAACCTCGTTCAACGGTTAATGCTACAACGATAAGATATAGCGCGCTATGATTGACGCAACCGGGTGTGCCGAATCCGTTCAAATGATTTATGGTTAAGTAGCTTTGTTCACGAGCATCACAACACTCATCTTGGTCAGCTTCAACCCCTTCGACACCGGAGTTGACGAACACCTCCACTTCATTAACCATTTCTTGTTCCACCCTCTCTGACTGAATGGCCTCTCCAGCATCACCATTGTGGTGTTCAATAATGCGCTGGCCGTACAAATGTGGCTCAACATCAACGATCCCAGTAGCATCATCATTGCCCTTGATGTTGCGATCATAAAACCCATCAGTTTGAGGAATGTCTTCTGCATCTTGAGGTTCTTCATTCGGTATTTGAGGAATTCTTGCCCTCATCTGCCTAGACTCGCCCAACTGAAGGTTACTTCTGTTCTTAAGTTGAGGACGAACACCCTCATCTAGATTCACGTCCTCATAGTAAATGTCATCACCGAAATTTAATGCTGTGATTCTGATTTATACTCTTGGTTCGCCTCAAAAGAGATTCCATCGCTCATTGTTGAAGGAGTCAAGAGGTGCGACAGATGTGCTATGTGTTTGGGCCGATGCAAATTGAAGAATGGTACATTGTCGTGGCTACACCCGCTGCTTTAGCTCACTCCCGTGCTCAGCGTATTCTGGAAGTGCGTGGTCAATTTCGATGGATCGCATTCGGCATTCGATCACACCATAAATATACCAGATAGACACTTGTCTTTTAGCATAATCTCATTTTTTGCAGGAACGATGTCCGTTTGCCTCTTTACCTATTTTAAATCCTTTATTGACGTTGCCACAGTTGCAGAGATCCTCCGTGAATCAAGATGGGTAGCGTTTAGTTATCCTAATAATCATTCCTTATAGATACTTATTACAGGTAGTCTCGTAGCGCACACAGCATAAACATGACGAACCACTCATACAGCAATGGAGTATTTCTAAACGACACAGACGGCGACACGTATGGTATGAGGTTCACAATTTTAACTTCCCTTAATCACCAATCCAAAGCAACTTTCACACTTCTATGTGTTTGAGCTTCACTTCCATGCTGACCGACTTCCACTCGGCTCAGAAGACGACTGCGTAAGTGGCTAATTCTGTATGGCATACCTATTTGTGGCGCTTCCCACAAATAAGTAAATTACAAATATAGCCTATCACGGGTTACCTAAGCAGCGATTTCGGGCGATTTGATTGACCAGTTAATTGACAGGTTAAGTCGCGTTTCAACCAATGAGAAGAGCTGTCGTTTCCATTGGTCAAAACTATCGAGCTTGAGTGTTTCTTGAGTGTTGCCTGAACATTCAATCTGTTCACGTAACACGCGAATTTTGCAGTCTATCACTTCGACCATGTGGCGCTCCTGGCTGCGAGGCTCCGCGCGCTCGTCGCTGCCCGCGGCGGCGCTGGTCTTCGGTCTTTCTTCTTCGGCCCTGAGCGAACCCGTGAAGCCGCCGGCTGAGGCACCGCTGAACGGCGCCAGTCCGTCCTTCCCGCCGTCGCTCGGCGGCGATCGCATGCGCCTCACTCGCCGCTTTACGCGCCGAAAACAGACCAAGCACCACAGCTACGTCATTGTGGGCTCCGGCACGGCCGCTAACGCCGCTATCGAGGCCATCCGCCAGGAAGACGGCAACGCCGACATCCTCGTGCTTAGTGACGAGAATGCGCTGCCCCGTCAGGACTTCGGTGGCCACGCGCCGGACGGAGACGACGACGAGGAAGACGAGGAGCCGCTGGCCCCCGCGCTGCTCGAGAGCTACAACGAGTGGCGCCGCCACTTGAGTGCGCGTTTCGAGGAGGACGCGGCCGGCAGCGGCCCGCCGCCGCTCACTTTGCTGCTGGACAAACGGCCGCTCGAGTTCGACGTGGAGAAAAACCGCGTGATACTGGGCGATGGCACGGAAGTCCGCTACGAGCGCTGCCTCGTGGCGTCTGCCGGCCGGCCCAAGCACTTTTACGTCCTGGACAGCGACCGCGTGTCGTACGCGCTCAAAGACCGTGTCAACACGTGCACAAGTCGCGCGGACTTTGTGCGACTCGATCAACTGGCGGCCGGCGGATCCGAAGAAGGCGGCGGTCACGTCCAGAGTGTGCTGGTCATTGGTGCGGGTTTTCTCGGCTGTGAAGTGGCCTGCGCGCTGGCCACAGATCCGCGCAACGACCACATGAAGACGAAGTTGGTGTTTGTAGAGCAGGCGCCGGCCGCCCGAACGCTGCCGCCATATCTGGCGGACGAACTGGGACGACGCCTCAGTCGCGCGGGTGTGGACGTCGTGCCAGACAAATTGGTCACGAGTCTGCGGCCAAGTGTGGACGACGACGAGAACGAGAGTGACAGTGGTGTGACTGTGGGTGTGCTGGGCAAGGACAAGCCGGAAGCGGCGCTGGATGCAGACTACGTAGTGCTGGCGTCAACTCACACGGATCCAGCGCCGTCATTGCGGATGGGACGCACCACTCGTGCTGGCGGCGGACTAGAGCGTGACGAGAAGAACGGCGGTCTTGTGGTTAACGCTCAACTAGAAGCCGTCTCGGGACTGTTTGTCGCTGGTAATGCAGCTAGTTACTATGACCCGTATCTGGGAAGACGACGCGTGGACCGATATGATCACGCTGTGAACAGTGGACTCACGGCTGGCCGCAACATGGCGAGATCTCTTCGTGGCGCAGGGAAGATGAAAACTTATCGACACCAACCTTTGTTCCGCAGCAACCTTCCTGGTGTCGGAGTTTTGATTGAGGGTATTGGTGAAGTGGACTCGTCGTTGCGGACTGTGGGTGTATGGGTGCAGCCTCCAAATATCGGAACAGGCCCCAATGGCGGTCGTGGAATGCCGTACGAGCGCGGTGTGGTGTATTATCTCAAGGGTAACAAGATTATGGGTATTCTGCTCTGGAACGCCTCGGATGTGCTTGAGAGTGCGCGCCAACTGATGCTCTCCAGACCGGAGATCCGTGACAACGTGGTGGAAGAACTCAAACACACTATTTCTCTAGCGCCGAACGAGTGGCTGCATGTGGTGTCCACATAAGAAGTGGCGCTCAGTGATATGAGATCATGTAACGTGGCGTTGACGGTCTTGTGTCTTCTTGTATTCTCAATGAAAGCTGACGAGGTTACTGTCCCAATTTGATGTGCTCGCTAACGGTTGCAGACTGTTTCGTTTTGCTTGCTTGTAGCGTCGGTTAGAACTCCATGCTGAGCTGTGTGATGAAGAAGTCTACGAGGGTGTATATTGGTGACGCGGGAGATAGCAGCACTGTGATTCCGGATTCGTCTGCTGCAGAGCGGAAGGCCAAGAGGAAGCTGGTATCTAGGCTGTCGCATGACATCTCGACGGAGCAATTGTTTTCGGATGAACTGATCGATGGAAAGGTGGCTGATGGAGAGGACGATGAGAATGGCTCAGGCACTGACAGCGACGGTCAAACTTCTCATGATGGTGACAAGAATGGCGGGACTAAGCAGGAACGGATGTATCGCATTGAGTCACACTCAGCGTTGAGCTCTCTAGAAGCCAAGCATCTTGACAAGGTTCCTCTAACTGACGAAAGCCACAGTGGATCGATTGAAGCACGACCAACAGCTCGAACCCACAAACTCGTGCCATTGCCGGGAAGTCCGACCTCCCGTAGTGGAGAAGGTACCACCACCGTGTCAGCATTTCGACCGTCAGTGTTGTTCAGTACTCCAGAAAAGGAAGAAACTTCAATTCAGCACCAGCCTCAAATTTGCGCACAGTGCACGAAGAGTCGAGAGATGCCACCGATGCACTGCGCTGCGTACAGTGGTCATATCACCTGCCTCGAACTGCTTCTACAAAAAGTCGACACTGAGGCAGAGCTATCTAAAGATCAAGGCAAGACGAAGAAGACTAACTACCTCGACAAGAAGCACCGGACACCATTGTTCTACGCTTGTGCCGCAAATCACCTCGAATGCTGTGCTCTTTTGGCAAGGGTGCGTCGAGCATGGCTGAATACGGCAGATCGACAAATGGATACACCTGTGCATGTGTGTTGTTTTTTTGGCTGGCACCAGTGCTTGCAGCTGCTGTTGGATTATGGTGCTGACCCACATGGGCGCAATGCGAAGGGGTTTAAGCCGTCGCATTTGGCAGCCACACCTGAGTGTCTTGAAGCCCTGTTAGCGTTTGGTGATGATTTGCTTCAAGGCGACAAGCTTGGTCGCTCACCTCTGTTTGTCGCCTGTGCTCGCAACCGCGTCGCGTGTGTCGAGTTCTTATGTGCATGGAACAACCAGTCGCGCTCTTGGATGCTGGAGCTAGAAGACCAACGTGGCGATCGCGCTATTCACGCAGCTGCATGTAATGGCAGCACTGATTCTTTGACTGTACTGCTTCGGTACGGTGCTGACCCACTGACGAACAATGCGAAAGGGATGAGTCCAAAGGATTTAGCTGTTGCCAACAAACATCCCGATTGTGAAGCGCTGCTTATTCAGTCTGAAAACGAACTTGCAGCTAGTGCCGGGACATCATGGCTTGCTCCAGCCAACGCAGCAGACAACAGCAACAATAATTTCGGTGAATCGAGAATTGAAGGGAGCAGTAGTGACTGGGTTCAATGTTGGGACAATGACAGCGGACAGGCTTTCTACTACAACAACCTCACAGGAAAATGTCAATGGGAAATTCCACCTGGATTTGAGGATACTTTCCAACCTCAGCAAGGTCAAAGTTCGGTAAGCAACAGCCAGCAGTATGATACTTATTCCGAAGCGTCCGGAGAAACTGACGATGGCAATGAGGAGTACGTGTGGGTGAAGAAGAAGAAACAAACTGTCTGTGTGGTTACTGGCCGTGAAACGGAATGGACAGCAGTGCAGGATCCTGTGTCACGAGCTATCTACTACAAGAACACGCGCACTGGTCAATCGCAATGGGAAGAACCTGACGCAGTTCGCGAGCTTGCTAATGCTGCTGGGGCGCGTACATCACAAGAGGCTTCGCGGGTGTGGGAAGGTCTTGACAAGTCTCGCTCGGCACTGGCTGCTGCTATTGCACGTGAAAAGCGAAGACAGCTTGAGGCCCATGAACAAACACTGCTTCAGGCAAGACTCTATGTGCGACAACGTCGGGAGGATATTGCAAAACGAGAGGAACAGGCCCGTTTAGCACAGCTGCTTCCTCGTTCTTCGTTTGTACGACGTAAAAAGCAATCGATGATGATGAAGGTGACAACACACAATCGACAGGCCACCAAAACTACTAGTGTAGTTTTGAATGGTAAAGGAAAAAGACGGTCGAGTATTGGCGAGGTTTTGAATGAAAATGACGAGGAAAACGATGGAGGTATTGACACTAATGGTGAAGAAAGTGAAGAAGGAGGTGCCGAGGCCCGACTGGAAGAAATTTGCTCTAATGAGCCTGCTTTGGACATGTTTTTGAGCACATACTTGAAGCTACGCGGGGTGCGCGACTTGCAGGTTCTTACTACAGAGAAACGCTTGAGCAATTGTCTATTTCACTACTATGTGGCACTTGTGGATCCAGTACATCAACGTGGTATGAGCAAAAGTCAATTTCGGGTCGTGCTGCGAGATATGAACGTGATTCCAGGTGGAGCTCCAGCTTCATCTGTTTCCTTAGTGGCGCCTCGAAGTGGCTCTGCTGCGAGTGCACCTCCACTCAAACTTCACGTGACCGATCTAATATTTTCTCAAGCTGAGCGCACTATGGTACAAGAAGGATCCCCGACCCACGCTTCGAGGATGGCACACCGCCAGGCGGCTCCGCTAGCTGCCGGAACGGACGCCCACTTGAGTTTGAATGGTTTTACAGCAGCAATGCTGATTGTTCGGGAAAGGGTAGTCGCTCAGGCAGAACAATCGATGCAGCAAGCGGGTGGAGAGGACCCCGAAATTGATGACGATGAAGAATGGTTTATGTTGCGCTACTTGGTGCCGCTTTCGCTGCGCCTTGGAGCACGACTTTTGACTCAAATACGTCGTTGCAAGGAGCTGGACCTCCAGCTAACGGATTCTCAAGAGCCTTCTGCTGTAGCTGCGCGACAATTACTAGTTGCCAACCGCGCAGCTGTGCAATTACTGCACCGTCATTACTCTCGGCGTGAGCTCCAAGCTAATACCGATGGTGGTGCTCCGATTCTTTCGACCCCGAAAGCAGCAGCTCCACGACGACTGACAATTCTTACGTTCCGTGGGTTAGCGATGTTTGCTAGTGATTTCAATCTTCTAGCACCAGGTGCAGGTCTATCGGCACTACATTTTCTCCTGGAAGCAATCAACTGGATATCTGGAAGTGCACATACCGAGGTCATTTCTTATGAGAAATTCCAGTTGTTTCTAGTGATGCTGGCCGTACTCCCGCTATCAGCACCCAGCGCGAGTCCCTGGGCGCCTTGGGTCGGTGAAAGCGATAATAGCCCCGGAACTTCTCGAACTGGTTCCCGTCTACTTGTCGAGCCGCTGGGTGCATTTTTTAAAAAACTGGTAGCTAGTCCTTCACTAGTTCGAGTTACAGCCGAGTCAAATATCGGTGCTAACGATGAAGGTGCTGGTGAATCGGGACCCGTTTTGCCAACTAGCAACCCGCAGTCTCTGTTCGTTCTAGAGTCACCTTCGGATGGTTCTAGGTCACTGAATAATCAAGAATAAGTAGCTACATGAAATTGAATTATGTGTGATGATCTACGTCTGACTGATCGCGATCGCTTTAACAGACAAAATGCTGCCGAGCGTAAATGTTAAACAGCTTGGCATCTTCATTGAACGTGTTAGTCCATACCGTAGTAAGTAGTATTAATTGTGGGTTTGATGGTCAATATTCACAGTCCTTCCTTTCGCAGGTTTGCATAGTCGGTGAGTATTGAGTTTTGTCCGTTGTCTTCTTTGTGTAGCGGTAGGTAGACTCGGCCATAACCTGCAACGCCGACATTCTCCTCCAGAGCAGCATTGTACTGGTAGTATTAGGCGTGGGTTTCGTATTCTCCAGCCCATCGTCAATACTTTCAGAGTCCTTTAAGTCTTCGAGGGTCATCGGTTTTTGTTTTGGCGTTAGCGGGTAACTCGGTTCATCTTCACTGCCTGTCAGATCGTCCCAGCTGTCCTCTTGGTGCTCTCCAGGGCCTTTGGAGTCCTTAAGCAATCCATCCAGGGCCTGTAGTGATTGTCTTGTCACTGTTTCGTTCTCGTTGTCGTCGTCTTTCATCCATGTTGGTCCAACAGAAGCCGCAAAATCAATCCTCGGTTGACTAGGAAGCAGTTTCTTCGTCGTAGGCGGGCCTGCTGAAGCAGAGAAGTCGACTCTACGACGAGGTTGAACCACGTTAAGTGCGCGACTGCGTTGTCTGGTCCCTCTTGGCGACGTGAGAGCGCCGTACTGACCAGCCCGGATCTCCTGACGAGCGATTGCAATAGCGTCCTCTTCAGTCGTGTGGCTGATGCAAGGCGTGCAGAGCTCCACCGTGACTGTGTGGGTTTCTTTGCTCCCAAAGGCGCCAGGGAACAACAACTTCTGGTTCACACAGCATCTTGAACACATGCGAACACCGCACATCTCGCAGCGTGTAGGTGAACTGAAGGCACGGTCTAGTCCTTTCGTACACAGCGGACACAACGCTGGAGAGACCACAGCTCCAGCAGGTGGCAACTTTCGTTTGTGCTGCAAGCGCCACGCCAATTTTCTTCTCTGTGCACAAACACCAGCTTTCCAGAAGTAGGTAAGGCCGTTGGCTGTCGACAGCAGCGCAAGACTGTCAAGCACACGACCTTGTGCTGCTACTCGTCCTGTCATGAAGACATCTACTTGGTTCGCGTCGTTCTCTTGCTGTCGGAGCAGCACACATGATGAGACTTTCGCTCTCACAAGTCCAAGCTCCTTTCTCAGCTCCGGATACTGAGGTAGATCAACCGAGTGGATGAGGAAGTAGCCAAGCTTAGAGCCGTCCGCTTGGACCTTGATCCCTGTGTTCTCCACGTACACAATGTCTCGAGGCAGTACGACGGCACCCATGGCGGTTGGATGAGACTTAACGAGCCACTTCAAACCCAAGAACCGAAATGGGTGAGCGATGGTGGGTCCTTTGAGCTCATGCAACACTTGGGCATCCACGACCTCGTCGTCTGAGAGGATGGCCTTGGCCATGATGTGGGCTGCTGTAGGAGTGTGAATGCCGTAGACGACGTCCTCCAATGTCCCGTCTAGAGTGCCGACTGCGAGTAACTGGGGTAACGGCCAGTCCTCGTCACTCTGAGGACCTAGTACTGCACCGGTACTGGAAGAACCTGCTGGACTCTTGAGCTGACTGCGGCTGTGGCATTGGCGATGGAACGCAGCACTGGAGCGTTCGCGAAAAACGGTGATCCGTTCGCGTGTCTTGAGTGGCTTCCATTGGCGCTTGTCCACGATGGATTCGTCTCGATGTTCGTGTTGGTGCAATTGATGTTCGGCTAGTGCTAACTGCTGCTCGGCCAACGCCTCCAACGCCTGCTGCTCGTCGACGGACAGCGGCACGGAAGGAAACGCATCGCGCGATAACGGAAACTTCTTCATGATATTTTAATGTAGCAGTGCAGCAATGCAGCAGAACGAATTGCTGCTAGTGATGACTCTCGGCTTCGACGTGCGTGGCAGACGGCGGATTGAAGAGTGGCGTCAACAGACTGGTCTGCACTCTCTAATTTTGCCTTCTCGACACTTGCAACATATGATACTTCTGAGAACTAATGTTTGGGATAGATCGTTGTGTGTGTACATGCATTCAAGCGACCTGCAGAAAGTATTAATCCTGTGAAATGAAATCGTTTGTAAAGTTGCTGCGTTCTTTTCGAACAGCTGGAGATGGAGCACATACACTTGAAGTTCGTCTACTTGTCAATGCTGAGGTAGACGCAATGCTGGACGTGTGTACATGCATATAAGGTCTATCTCGGCACCACCATAGCCGCGAGCTCAAATTGCACCAACTTCGACGTTCATTACCCTCGTAGGTTTACGAGCGCTGGGCAGTCACGCAGTCGTCGCAGCGTCTCGCTGATTGCTGGTTGTGTGCAACGTCGATAGAGAAAGCCATGAGTGGGACGTCTGCGCATCCGTCAAGGACTGCACAGCTTCTGCAGCGATTGCCAAGGCGCCTTGATTCACACTTGGCGGTCTTTCTGACTCAGCGCATGCACCTGGATGGTTTTCAGAAGACAAATGCTGCGATGGTGAAAACGCAGAACGCACAAGGGCGCCGCGTCACTGACGTGAGCTGAGACGTTGGGGGACTCCCACCGAGAACATTGCAATCCGTTGGTGGATAGTGAGTCACCACTGGTGACGACGGGTATCCGTCCGTGGATTCTCACGACCCGTTGCCATGTGTCTGTGGAGAATGGCGGTGAGGTGCCGAAGCAGGATATTCCGGCTCTTGTACGAACATCTTGGTGTCGTTTGACAAGCACTGCTGCAACGGAATTGATTGTCTAATTTAATGCTTACTAGTAGCTAGTAGATGTGGAGCTGAGCTCTCCCGCCGATGAGGGAGCTCTCAGTCCAATTCAATGCCTACGTCTGCTGTCGTCATGCACATGGATTGCGACTTTAACGGCACACCGCCGCATTGCATCGACTGTGTGTTCCGCCACGTAAGCTGGTACACGCTCTCGGCATTCTGCCGCAGTTCCTCCATACGCCGCATGAGTTCACGCTGTCGTCGTAACTGGTTGTTCATCGATGCGCTGGGTTTAGGCGGTACCGAGCACGCGAGCGGGTCCACAGGTTCGCATTCTGGTAGGTCAGAGAACGCGTTGGGCGGTTGAGTCTTCCTCCGACCCACCTCGCTCTCGTAAAAGTCCTCGTCCAAGTAATAGTCGCTACTTGAGCTGACAATGCTCAGACTAGAAGTCAAGTCCAGTTCAGGCAGCTTGTCCACCTTACTGCTCTGCACTGGTGGGTGGGTCAGCGACCGCCTCCGGGACGGCGCGCTCGTAGTGTCGATGGTCAGACTTCTTCGTCGAGAGGACAAATCCTCCTCGTCCTCTTCCACAGGCGTCTCTAGACGCGAGTAAGTCGACGACGACAGCGCTGTGTTGTTGCTGGAAAATGTCGAGCTCGTGAGGAATCGTCGAAGCTGGTTAGAGACCAAATTGTTCACATTGCTTGACGAGTTCTTCTTGAGCGCGGATTGTGTTACCAACTCGGAACGAGCAACCTCAATGGCACTGAAACCGGAGGCTTTCGCGACACACTTGGTGCAGAAGATGGTGTTTTGTTGCTTCAGTTCCTTTGGGCGGGCGACTCGGTAGCTTAATCGCCTTGTAAGAGCATACTGCTTCGGAACAGAGCTCACAGTGAGCGACACTGCGGAACATGTGCAGCGTGGCTTCGAGGATCCATTGGATTTCGCTGGCTTGGTCGAGCCACTGCTTCGGCCATTAAGGTGGGTGCTTCTGTTTAACGATCCGGTGCGTTTGATCTGTTCCTGTTCTAGAAGATACTCAAGCTTTTTGCTGTGAGAGCATTCGACAGCTTGGCCAAGCTTCATAAGAGCAGTGGCAGTTGATGCGATGACAACAGCAGCAGGCATGTGGCCGCTTGGGTCTACGAGGCCTGTCATATAGACATCGACCGTATTGTTTGGAAGCTGACGGAATAGATGGCAAGATACAACCCGAGCACGCAGTACTTGATACTTGTCTGACAATTCCCCAAGGCCAGGTAGATCGACGGAGTGCATGATGTGGTAGCCCACGCGCTCACCATTCGGACGGTCAACAACTCCTGATGACTCCACGAAAACGAAATCGCGCTTCGACGTGATCTTGGTTAGTTCTAGAACGTGCCATTTGACGCCACAGAATTGGAATGGTTTCTCATGTGTCGGAGACTGAATGTAGTGAAGCAGCTCGGAATCCAGTAGCTCCTCGTTGGTATACGATGCACGAATTAAAGTAGACGTAGCATCCGTCGCAAGCAAACCGTACATGACATCATCGAGTGTGCCAACCATGGTGCCGACAGTCACGAGCTTTGGTGTACGCCAAGTAGACTCTCCGTCATCGTTCCTTGCAGTACATGATACCGATGATGATGCCGGAGACGATGTGTTCGTGCGGGCTGGACTGGGACGCAATGTTGGTGTTACTACTTCAGACGTGACTCCAGACCGCTGACGATAGCAGATGAGGTTCTCAACTTTCTTGACGACCTTGAACCGTGACCGTGGCAACAATCGCCGTTGCTGTTGTTGGTGGGAGTCGTACTCTGCGAGGGTCTCTGTTAATGTTTGCTGGACAACCAGCTCGATCTGTTCGGCCTGTGCTTCAGACAGCACCGGGTAGTCGCCGAACGGCGCGTGAGACAACGGGAACTTCATCCTGCTAGTCCTCGCGTGACTGGTGTGCTTCCTCGCTAGCGAGAAGGTTGTGTACTGAGGTGTATGTTCTCCAGGCGAATTTGGCTGCAGCACGGACATTCGGTGCGACACATGCATTTACTCAGTCAAGCTGTTTCCGTTCAGGGTAGACGAATAGAGGTCGTTCCACCCACGTAGAGCATATGCGGCGCTTAACCTGTTTACCTAGAAGAGTACGCGCAAGGTGGTCAATCCTGCGTCAAGACGGTGGTTAAGCCATGTGGCATGCGAAAATGATGAACACGGCGAAAGCGCCAAACTCAAGCGCCAAACTCAAAGACGACAGCAGGTAAAACGAGACACGGTTCAAGAGTTTTTCGTGGCTTTCAAAAAACCGAAACTCAATTTGACCACAAGCCGCTCGATGCTGCGTTCAACTGTTACGAGCACGAACGGCTGGCTGTGGCGCAAATTATCGCTCCCGACATCACAAGATGCCTCTGCGAGGCAACGTGAAAAAAAAAGTGGATTCTCCACGTCGACGAGGACTCAGCCGATGCTTTTCGCGTTGCCATACCACTACCCGGCGTTAAAAGGGACTTTCGGCTGAATTGAAGCGTAGGTATGTCGGTGGACATGATTGTCCACCTCGGTGGGCAAGTAAATCGGTTAGGCTGTCGGTGGTCCCCGATTCTATGGTCTCCAAAATCCACGAGAACAACTTCACTGTTGCACACAGTAAGTGGTCAACGATTGTTTCGGGAGCAAGTCCAGCAGCTCACGTCGCTCAGCCACATTCTGATGGCTACTTGAGCGGAATAAGGTCTCGCTTCTCATAAGCACGAGGTGAATTCTAGTCGAGACCACGCAGCATTAGCCAGACGCTCCCCCAGGTGCTATCGACATAACTTTCCATCTGCGTGAAGCACATGTAGAGTCTCCGCTCTTGGTGAGGATTGACAAACAACTCGATTGCAAGACCCACCACAGACTAGCAAAGCTAACATATATTTTATTCCGGAATGCTCACTAGAACCTCGATTGGTTGCATTCTTCACCTCCACGATAAATATCACAGCTCATATTGATCCTTGCCTACTTGCCGATGCCGACGGTCATGGCACGCGTCGATCGCAAGCCCACCACATTGAAGGCGAAGGGCTGAGAGAATGTCCGCACGCCTCGGAGGTTTCCTGCGCTCTCCGGCGATGCCTTGGACATGCGGCCGCTATCGCGCTCCTTGAACGCCGCCTCTGTGTTTGCCCTAGCAACCTGGTACGTCGATTCCGCCACAGTGTGCAGGTCCTGCATCTGCTGGAAAAGCTGGTGTTGATAGTTTGAGTCACCAGAGGACGGGACCGTCGTGTGTGCACGGTGCAGACGCGGCTTTGCCTCCTCCGCGACAATCTCAGTCTTGGCCTTCTGCAATTCGTACTGGGACAACATCATGGCGTGCACCTCGGCAATAGGAGCAGCCTCCACAACTTCCACTTCCTCTGGCTCTGGCTCGGTCACATCCTGCTGGTCGTCATCCTCGTGCACCGGGACTGTCATCGCTGGCTCTACCTTCGATTCCGGGAGCAACGTCGTCTCTTGAGCTTGCTCAGTTGTGTCGTCCTCCTTGCTGGACAGCTTATCTTTATGTTCATTTGACGATTTCACTGGGACCACCTCAGAGTCATTGGGGGCTTCCAGCTCCAGCTCAGTCTGCTCAGCCTCTTTCTTTTTCTTTAGCTCCTGCTCTTCATCACTGTCTTCGTCTTCTTCGCCTTCGACGATAGGCAACTCACGCTGAGATTGTGGAGCGTCACTCGTAGGCGTCTCGCACGTTTCGTAGTCATCGTCCAGCACAGCCACCGAGGAAGCGTAACTCGAACGTCCCTCAGCTTCATCTCCACTCTCAAACTCTCCATAGTCTTCTGACTCGAAATCTTCGTTCTCGAGTTCGTCTACAAGGTCCTGCTCGCCCACCGACAAGACGTAGTCCAAATGACGCAGACTGCGGATGGTCATGGTCATGCGGTGATCAAGCACCACAGGCTCCTCTCCTTCAGCTTTCTCATTTTCCTTCTCGGCAGCGGCTGCAGCTTTGTTGTTGTTGATGTCGAGATCAGCAAGCGATAGCGCGTCATTCGTCAGTGTGGTGCTCGATAACGGGCCAGCACTCATACTCAAAGTGTTGAGCGAGAAGTTCTTGGACAAACGACCGCCTGAGCTGGGGCGCTGCAACGGCGTGGACGACGGCGTCGATGTCGATGGGCGAGGGCCTACCGAGTATCCCAGGGCAGACTCCTCCTGATGAGGACCGCGACTCTGGCTGAAGCTACTCGGTCCACGACTCAAGCCGAGACTACTTGTCGCTGTGCTTCCTCTGCTGTTCATATCGCTGCCACGGCCAAGCACCACAGTGGCGTAAGTGTTCCTTTCCGATGAGAAACTGTTTCTCGAGTTCATCGTGGAGATCGCTGACGATGCACGGGTACGGCCACGGGCACGAACCCACAGCTCCTGACGAGCGATTTCCAGTGCGCTCTCGTCACTCACACTTGCAACGCATTTCTTACAGAAGTTGATGGACGACTGAGTGATCTGCGAGTTGAGTGTGTCACTGCTGAGCTTGCGCACGATACGGCAGCGCGTGCAGATCTGTTCGCAGCATAGTTGGCACGAAATCGACTTGGAAAGCACTCCGAGCTTGCCCCGACAAACACCGCATTGACGACGGTGAACTGTGGAACTGTAGTTGCTGCGCTGGGACACGGGCTCCATGTGAACGCTCGATTCGCGAAAATCCGACTCGTTCACTGGTGTCAAAGCAGAGAGTCCACCTCGAGTGGACCTGATAATACTAGCGCCAAGTGCGTGGCCTCCTCGAGAAGAGGTAACACTAGTACCTATGGACGACGGGCGTTCGTTCTGCAGACAGAAAGCGAGTTTCTTGTTGTGTGCGCAGGATACGGATTTCCAGCAGTTGCTAAGAGCTGTAGCCGCCGAGCGCACTGCCATTCGGTTGAGAACATGTCCACTCGGGTCGACGGATGCTGTCATGAATACCTGCACGCGGTTGTTACGAGTCTCCTCGAAAATGTAGCAGCTGGAGACCTTGGCACGCAGAATACGGTGCTCGTGCAGTTCGCGGCACGTCGGGAGCTCGATCGAGTGCATAAGGTGGAAACCCACACGAGAATTATCCGGGCGCTTCATGACACCAGAAAATTCCAGCACAACAAAATCACGGGGCAACAGGATGCGAGCAGCGCCGCGATGCTTAGCACGTACGAACCATTTGATACCTAGGAAACGGAACGGATCAGCAGGTGAAGGACTTTTGATCTCGCGCAGCACAGCACAGTCAGCAATGTGTTCACCGAGGTACGAGCTGCGCAGACGAACGGACGACGCGTTGGGCGACACGACGCCGTACATAACGTCGTCCAGTGATCCACGCAGAGTACCAACAGCAAGCAACCTCGGTAGACCAGAGTTATTGTCTTCCTCTAGACTTGAGTAAGCTGCTGTCGTAATGCGCGGCTCCGACAGCAAACCACCACTACTGTAGCTGTCGTTACCGGTCGTGTCACGGCTGTCTTCTGTGGGGTCCGAGGACGACTTGTTCTTTCTGGGCGACGACGGCATGTAGCCGCGTCCGCTATTAAGCGAGATGGTGTCGGAGGTCAAGGGGCCCGACCGGCGCGCATTCTGACTGGGTCGACTGCTAGTTGTGGTGATGGCGCTCTGGTACAGCGCGAGGCTGGCCGGAGCCGGCTGTCGTACGCCGTCGACGACGCGTTCGCGATAGATAGAGACGCCGTCGCGCGTGCGCACGGATTTCCACCGCTTGGTGTCCACGCGTTTGCGGTCGTGCATGACGAACTGGTCATATTCAGCGAGTGTGGCCTTGATGAGTGCATTAGCGAGCTGTTCGTAGCTCTGCTCCTGGTTCTCCGACAGCTCGAGCGGTGGAAAAAGATTCTTGGGCAACGGGAACTTCATCGGTCGCCGTTACGTAGCTGAAGTAGTCAGACCACAGTGGTCTGAATGCTGCTTCGATGTTAAGCTTGACAAGACGGTGATATACTAGCGTAATAGACTAGTGACGGACTCGGACCGAGTGCGAGCGCGGCCGTTTGGCGAATGACACGACGGCGGAAGAAGCGCGCTGGCTGGATTTACACACTGCTGCCTGTCCGCTCTGCAACATCGCCAACAGATCTCCAAGCACATTTTCAACGCGACGACCTGTCGTCTGTCCACACCTACACAGAGTATCTAATCTAGATACATCTGTAATTGTCTATACAGCAATTCAGTTTAATTATCGACTGTATTGAAATTAACATATGAATTGATAAAACTACTTGTTTATCGTAATTAGACATTGCATGTTACATGCTCCGTCGCGTCGTTGTGAGCTGGGGCTTCGTTTGAGACGCTCACGGCAACGAAAACTCGCATGTGACTTACAGGAATTCTACCGTAGCTGCGCTGGGGTCGCTCGTATCATTGCATGCTTTACGACGACAGTCGCCGCTGAACGGAAAATTTGGCAAGCAAAAATTGACGCGAGGCATCTGCACCGAGCAGCAGGCATGCCAGGTTGACCAGGCAGTCGCGGTCTAGGTAGAAGTGCCCTCAGTAGAAGAGCTCTCGTGAGCCCAGAGCTGCGCGTGGAAAGTCTTGCGTGGACTGAGCTTGTCGTCCTGTTAAATGACCCGACTTTGATGCCTTTCAGACGATGCATGCCTCTCTATTGAAACACGCCCTCACGTTTTCACGATCGAGTCGCGGCGCCCACCGCTGTCCCGGACAGTATCCGATCTTGGTTGTTGAAGACAGCGTGAGCTTGTGATGGCATGAACATGTAGCCAGCAAGATGAGGCAATTCGTTTCATACGGCGCAAAGCATTCCTCGGTTTGTGAGTCACAACGGCTCAAGCAATCAAGATGTGTCCACTTCAACGCCCTCCTGTTGTGGTAATGGTGGCCGAAGATCCCGCGATGGGATCACGCAGCTCTATTGAGTGTGATGCAATGAACACCAGGCAGTAACCGCAGATTCGCAGCCTTGTGCTCCACGATGTAAACCGGACCATGGCTACACGGGTGATTACGTCCACAAACTTTACATTAGGTTGGTTCAGTTATGATGGCAATCAGTGCGTTCTTCGACGTGAATGCAGCATTGTAAACAACGCAAGCCATCCACTCACTAAAGCGCTGTCAGTACACTGCCGATGGAGGCTACTTTTTGACAAACTCATTGCTCTAGATACTATATTTGCGTGTCATATTGGTCTGTACTAGCTTAGCTGGTGGCATTGTACAAGCTGTGAATGTACGCGATCGCCTCGGCGCGGAACAGGTCCGGCTCAATGTAGACTAAGTCTGTCACGTTGGCATCGAACACAATGTTCTGCGGGTCGTCGAGCGAGTACTGCGGCCACTCGGCATCCGTCACACCATTGTTGTTGGGCGTCAGGTCAACGATGAAGCTTGCCCACATGCGTGTCATCACACGTGCAAGCTGCTTGTAGCTGTCAGGTTTGCCAAGGAACGGGTCGGTAGCCACTGAGTTGTTATATCCGTTGCCTTCGAGATTGTAGAACACAAATGCGACCTCAGTGAAGTGCGTCGAACCGAGGTACTGCGAAATACCGGCAGGTAGCACGTTGAACCGATAGCTGTACACCGGTACATCGTCACGAGCCCACATCTGGGACATAAAGCGACGAGGACCATGTTGGTTGTTGTCTCCAGCATACGCCTCCACGCGCTTGTACATGTATCCGTAGGTGGTGTCGTTGCCGGGGCGGCCACGGAGCGTAGCGGGGATGCCGATCTGCGGGATGTCCGGGTACATCTTGAGCAGCACCTCCGCCTCGTCGTCACTGTAGCCCATCGTTCCAACCAGATACTGATAGAACTCTTCGGTTGTGTCAATGCCGGTCTTGCCGAACGCAGTACCTTCGTCAAAGTTGGCACCATGCAGGATCGGCACATGGACAAATTTTCCCTCACCGATGAGCTTTGGACCCACATCCGTCAAGAAGTCTCCATCGACAGAAGGAGCGAATGAAGCTGAACTAGCGGCAGAGCTGTTGAACACCGCTGAAAGCTTATCGATCGGGACCTGGCGTAGACACTCGAGGGTGTCTTCAGCAGAGCTGCAATTCACAGCAGCAGTGATGTTGTTGTAATAGACGTCCCAGGCGGACGCGTTCTTAAAACTCTTGGGCCAATAAGCAGATGCACCCGACTCCATCACAGCGCTACGGAAGAGGCCGTCATCGCGGCCATCGTGAGCAACTAGTTGGTAGCCGATGCTGCGAGCGCCAGCACTTTCACCCCAGACGGTGACCTTGCTAGCGTCGCCACCGAAAGCTCCAATATTCTCCTGCACCCAGTGCAATGCGAGCCGTTGGTCCTTCAGTGCCAGATTCGCTACACCGGCCTTGTGCACAGCAGTACCCGACATGAATCCGAAAGCTTGCAGACGATAGTTGAAGCTGACACCGATGAACGGTTTGCCGGCTGCAACAGCCTCGTCCATGATATACGACAAGTTATATCGAGGATCACGGGCTCCACCCTGGGTGAGACCTCCGCCGTGAATCCAAACACCGACAGGAAGGTTGTCACCTTCAGACGTGTTGCTTGGACGCACCACGTTGATGGTCAAGCAGTCCTCCGAGATGATGTTGCCTAACACCCATTGATCACTGCCATAGCCGTAGCATTCTGGTGAATATTCTGTCGCGTTCTTGACGTCAGACCACGTCGCGTTCAATGGCTCTGGGTTGCGGAAGCGAAGGTTGTTTACTGGAGGTTGTGCGTATGGCATTCCGAGGAAGAGATCTTGGTCGTAGGCGGGCTGGTACACGCCGTAGTAAGAACCATTCTTGACGGTCACTGTCGGTGCGTCTGAGGCGACAAGGGGTGCTGCCAACAATGCTGCCGCAATGGTGAATCGAATCGAATGCATAATGAAACAAGACTGTAGCCAGGCTTGTCGATTCGACTATTGCGATGGTGAGGAAGACGGAGAGTGAGGTGGTGAGTCAATGGCCGCCGAACTCCAAAGGATTGGTGGTCAAGGCAAAAACAAGCCGTGGACAACTGCAACTTGAATGCCTCAATGGTTGAGTCTATCCCTTCGGATGTGCCGAGGAATCAAATGGCGCCGCCGACGTATTGACGCTTTGGTTACGTCAATATGTCCAGGTAGATCTCCAAAGACAAATGAATGAGCGTTACAATTTTTGCCAGTCAGTCAGGAAACGACGGCGGAGGAGAGCCTTATTATCGTACAAATACCAAGCACAGATTGCCCCCACACTTGTCGATCACGATTTGTTTTGTGGTTGAAGCTGGAAGCCTCAGTTGAAGCGGTAACAGAACTGAATATGACTGACGGTGGCAGTGACGGTGTCTGCAGTGCAAGACTTGTACGCGTACGTGTTGTTCAATTCTTGGCGTCAACAGCACTGGAATGCGCTTCCTTTCCTACATGGATTGCTACGCACTTTATTGAAGCCGTTCATGATGTACGTGATACCCTCGGCGTGTCATGCGCGACGTTCAGAGACAACAAGGTATCACCGTTCACCAGTACGTGAAAACGTATCTGTAACTTGTGAAATTGTTGTAAATCGGCGAGGGTATGCATTGTTTTGTCGTCTGTGGGACGTAGTGTCAGTCCTTCTTTATATTATATGTGCATCCGTAAGATGTGAATGCCAGTGAAGAGTGGCAAAGATAATAATCAGAATTCAGCTACCGACACGCATGCCATCTTGAGCAGCGCGGTGGATTCGTTGACGCCCACGGGTTATCCCGTACGCTGGCGCCGATCTGCTAAATCAAGGCTTGTTATCGTACCGATTCTTCACGGTGTCATCGATGCTGTGATATCAACACTACGGAGTAGTTATTGGCCACTCAAGTTAACTGAACCAACGATGAAGAATCCGCGGTTGTCTCTACTCAGAAAGGATCGCATCCGTCCTGGTAACGACAAACATGCCTATGCGTACGCAGGATACAGAGGCTAACGTCGTCACAAGCTACAGCTAGATCTTGTTGTCCTAGTGAACGGAACACTACTTCCCAGAAGGTTGTATTTGCCTTGCAAAATCTCGACGAAGATGACTTACAATAATACTCAAAGCTCAATCAACACCTCGTGTATTCATTCACATGTATCAAACTAGCAGAAACATACTTAGGCTGTGGCATTATACAGACTCGTCAGGTACGCGATGCCCTCGGCGCGATACGTGTCCGGTGCAATGTAGGCTAGCTCCGTTACGTTGGCGTCGAACACGATGTTCTGCGCGTTGTCGGAGGTGTACTTGGGCCACTCCAGAGCCGTTGCGCCGTTCTTGTTCGGGTTCTCATGCACGATGAAGCTCGCCCACATGCGGGTCATCACGCGAGCAAGTTGCTTGTAGCTCTCTGGCTTGTCGAGGAACGGGTCCGTAGCAACCGAGTTGTTGTAGCCGTCGCCGAGCAGGTTGTAGAACACAAATGAGACCTCTGTGAAGTGCGTCGCACCGATGTACTCGTTGTTTCCGGCAGTTAAGACGTTGAACACGTAGCTGTAGCTTGGAACGTCGTTGGCAGCCCAGATCTCCGACACGTAGCGACGCGGGGCGTGCATGACCACATCACCACCATAGGCGGCAGCGCGCTTGTACATTACGCCGTAACCAGAGTCCGTCGCGGGACGTCCGTGCAGAGTGCCAGGGATGCCGATTTCCGGGATGTCCGGATACACTTCCTTGAGTACGGCAGCCGTTTCTTCGGTCTCACCCATGGTGTCGATCAAGAACTACACGAACTCCTCCGTTGTGTTTACCGTCGCGCCACCAGCACCGAAAGCCGAACCTTCATCATTGTTCACACCGTGCAGAATGGGCACGTGCACAAACTTGCCCTGAGCGAGAAGTGCAGGACCCACGTCCGTCAAGAAGTCGCCATCAACGATCGGACGGCACGAAGCCGAGGACGCCACAGAGCTGTTAAAGATATCCGAAAGAGACTCAACTGGGATTTGGCGCAGACAGTCTAGCGTGTCAGCCGCGGAGCTGCAGTTGGCCGCCGCGGTAATGTTGTTGTAGTACACATCCCATTCCGTCGTGTTCAAGTACGTCGACGGTACCTTGGCAGGGGCACCTGACTCCATTATGGCAGCACGGTACAAACCGTCGTCGCGTCCGTCGTACGCGAGAAGCTGGTAGCCGACGCTCATGGCACCGGCACTCTCACCCCAGATTGTGACTTTCGCAGGATCACCCCCGAAGGCAGCAATGTTCTCCTGCACCCAGTGTAGCGCCAAGTACTGGTCCTTCAGACCGAGGTTCGCCACACCAGCTTCCTTAACTGCAGTACCCCACAGAAACCCGAATGCCTGCAGACGGTAGTTAATGCTAACACCGATAAACGGCATGCCAGTGTCAGTCGCCTCCTTGATAATGTATGACTGGTTGTAGCGAGGGTCACGCGAGCCGCCCTCCGTGAAGCCGCCACCATGAATCCAAACACCAACAGGGAGATTGGACCCTTCGGACACGCCGGTCGGACGAACCACGTTGATCGTCAAGCAATCCTCCGAGATCACGTTGCCCAACACCCACTGGTCACTACCGTAGCCGTAGCATTCTGGAGAATACTCTGTCGCGTTCTTCGCCTCCGACCACGTCGTGTTCAATGACTGAGGGTTGCGGAAACGGAGGTCTCCGACAGGAGGTTGTGCGTATGGCATTCCAAGGAAGAGGTCTTGGTTGTAGGTTTCTTGGTACACACCGTAGTAGGAGCCATTTTTGATGGTGACAGTGGGTGGATCGCTAGCTGAGGCCAACGCGACCAGAAGCAACCCGAATGTAAGGGTGTATGCGATCGGTCTCATTGAACTAAAGGTAAAGTTGTTGTAGGCAGTTAGGACCAAATTGATAAATGACAAGTTTCCTCGCAAGAAGGAAATTCTAGGCTTGACGAGGAAATAGCAGGATGGAGGATTTTTGTTTCAACTGAAAGTCACTTCGTGTAGTGTTACATGTAAGTGTCGATTCGAGTAGATCCACGAGCGTGATGCAGCATAATCGCTGCAGCTATCTGATGACTGGGCTCGTTCTACTGCAACCACGCGTGTTGAAGTGCAGGCAGAATTTGCGCAGCGCTGCCATAACATGTTTTTACAGTCGAAGCTGCATCAATTCCGGGAAGACGCCACATGTCTTTGTAAAGGTATACATACATACAGAACTGTATACCTATACGAGAGCGAACAGATGAATAATTGCTGCTTAGAGAAGTGCATCTCTCGACTGAAGTTTTAACTGAAGCTCCAACACGAATGCTGCTTCGGCGAAAGTCGCCTACGGCAATGCTACTCGAAATAATGTAGTAAAAGAATTCCCCAGAACACTACAACAAACTGCCCATGAACTTCGTAATGAGGCGGGGAGTCACGCAGGACATGTCGGACATGATGTTCTGGAAGACCTCCCTTCCAGTGCCACTAAGCAACGGATCCGCATGGCACCAACACCGAACTTGAAGTGGGTCTGAATCAAGTGTGGACGCGCATAGCCGCCGTTGATCATTGCACTTGCTCGACTGCTGACATTTGATGCGTCCGATAACGCCGTGAAGTTAGCTCCATTACAATATTCGTGAGACGCCAGAGATGCAACAGCAGGCAAAACTAACTGCTATAGTGTAATTAGGATACATGTAGTTGCTCTATGGATGTTATCAAAGCCCGCAGCCTTCCTAATGAAAAACATCACGCATGGAACGAGAAGCTACCGCTAGACAACGCAACGATAGCTTGGATTAGGAACATACGGCTTGAATTAAGTCTTGATGTGTGGTTGCGTTTGGAGTGCAGCTCAAGCAGCTCGGGCGCCGAGTCCATCGCAGCGCGCGGCTGTTATACAATTCCCCACAGTCAGGACTACGACCATGTTTACGTGACTGGAGACGGGCCCATTGTCATTCGCTAGTCGCTCGTCGAGCGCACTTCAAGTTGAAGTGGTTATAGCTCAGCTGATTAGCAGCACATCGAGCTCGAAGGGATCAGCTGGAGTATGGACTAGACTCGAAGCAACTTCATCTTGATGCAGGCGCAGCGAATAAATCAAGCCCGCGTTGCGCGAAGAACGTCAGTTTTGGCAGGACCGCAGAAGAACTAGTCCGGCATGTAGCTCATTCACAAAATCGCCTCTGACAGCAAACACCCAACACTAGTGTTCGGTTCGGGAATCATGGTCTCCGTCACATGGGGCATCGCATTAGCACTATGTACGCAACTTGTCAGTGCTGGCGACCCGCTCGCCACCGTTTCCTGGCGTACAGGAAACGACAAGGTCGACGCCATCGTCGAGGCCCTGACGGCTGAAGAAAAGGTCAGCCTCGTTCACGGCGCTATTGATTCAGATGGCAACCAACAGCAAGCCGGCTACAGCGTCCCGATCACGTCGCAGGGCATCCCCGCTATCCGTCTCACGGACGGTGAAGCCGGCATCAACATCGTGCAGAACGCCACGGGTCCACCCACCCAGCTCAACGTCGCTGCCACTTGGTCATTGAACGCCGCATACCAGCACGGTGTGATCACAGGCAAGGAGGCGAAGCTGTTCAACATGGCGGTAGCTCTATCGCCTCGCGTTAACATCCTGCGTGATCCTGTAGAAGGTAACTTTTGGCAGTCGTACAGCGAGGACCCGTTCCTGAATGCTCGTCTCGGTATTCAAGGCGTGAAAGGCCTCCAGGACCAGGGCTCCATGGCCAACGCCAAGCAGATCGGTCCGTCATCGACCGGTGCCAGTGCTGGTGATGACAACAGCGTCGTTGATTTGCAAACACTACAGGAGCTGTACTGGGTTGCCCCTGGTACCCTTCTGCAGGAAGGCAATGCTGCCACGCTCATGTGCTCATATGCGCAGGTTAATGGCATCCCTGCATGCCAGTACGAGCCGCTATTCAACACGATGCGCGACGACTACAACAGCTCCGCCATTGTCATGAGTGACTGGGGTGCGACGCACTCGACCGCCGAAAGTTTGATCGCCGGTATGGATCTGGAGATGCCGACGGGTTCGTACTACGGCGCGCTCTACGAATACATCTACGTCGCACAGAATCTGAGCGAGTCGTACTTGAATCGCGCCGTAGGTCACATCCTGGCCAAATACGACGAATTCGGACTGCTAGGAACAACCACTGAGGGTTCATCGCCGCTGTCGCAGGATGTGATCGAGGACCACGCACAGATCTCGTACGACATCGCCGTCAAGTCGGGCATCCTGCTCAAGAACACGAACGACACGCTGCCCATCAAGTCGGGATCTTCGATCGCTGTGATCGGCCCCAACGGCGTGCAATACACGCACGGTACGAACTTCGCAGAGCGTGCGTACGGCATCCCGGAACGTCAGATTTCAGTGCTTGAGGCTCTGAAATCTCGTCTCGGTGAGGATGTCGCGAACACCGTCGGTGTGGACCAGGAGGGCACAATTATCCCATCTACCCACCTGCGTAACCTGCAGGGCAACCCTGGATTGAGTCGTAATGACACCTTGGGCGGCACCTCGAACGACGAAATCGTGTACTTCACAGGCACGTCTGCGCTGGCTAAGAACGCGTCGTACACGTGGCAAGGACAAGTGCATGCGGAGACGGAAGGCTACTACACGTTTTCATTCGCCCGCGCCATCCCGAACTGGGAAAACCACACGAACCCGGACTACGGCTCCATTTTCGCTATCGGAACATTCAGCATCAACGGCACGGAGGTTGGTGAAGGCTACCGTCTCTACGGCGACGGTGGTGTCAAGCCCTGGAGTAACTCGATCGCCACTCGCGACAACTGGGACAATATCAAGTCGTACGTGTACCTGGGGGAAGGCTGGCACGACCTGGAGGCGTACATCGTGGGTCTCATCGACGAGCCGACGTCCGTGCGCTTGACTTGGGTGACGCCCACTCAGCGCGCAGCTAACATCCAAACTGCAGTTGATGTCGCCAAGGAGGTCGACACACCCATCGTGTTCGCGTTCGCCAACAGCCCTGCCCAAACGGGTTTGACGCTGGACGACGGTCAGGACGAGCTGGTAACGAAGGTGGCTGCTGCGAACCCGAACACTGTGGTGGTGCTGAACAACGCCGAACCTGTGTTGATGCCTTGGATCGACGACGTGGCTGCCGTGCTGGAGATGTTGTACCCGAACCAGGAGGGAGGTTGGGCCACTGCCGACTTGTTGCTGGGCAACAACGTGCCGCAAGGTCGGCTGCCAGTGACGTACCCGGCGAGCTTAGACTCGACGATGACCCGTAACCCCGACTACCCCGAGCGCGTGGCTACTGAAAGCGGCAACGCGACATTCAGTGAGGGTTTGAACAACGGATACCGCTGGTACACACACACGAATACGAGCGTGTTGTTCCCATTCGGCTACGGTTTGAGTTACACGTCGTTTGAGTACAGCAACCCAAACTTCGCGGCATCAAGTTCCGCCCAGCAGGGCAGCAACGGCCTGAATTACGAGGTGTCATGCAGCCCAGACCACGCTGACGTCGTCTTCACTGTGTCCTTCACGGTCACGAACACTGGGAGTGTGAAGGGCGTGGAGGTGCCGCAGGTGTATATCGGCCCACCGGTAGATGGTGCGACGACGTACCCGGATGTACAGTTCGCTGCAACGGCACTGGTAGGCTTCGCGAACGTAGAGCTGGAGGCTGGTGCTAGTACGACCGTGAGCATCGGCGTCCTCGAGAAGCAGTTGAGCTTCTATAATGTAAACACCACGAGCTGGGAGGTAGCGAAGGGTGAACGTCCCGTGTACATCAGCAAGAATGCGGAGGACGCGGTGTTCAGCGGCCGCGTGCAGATCTAAGACAGCTAGCAAATGTGAAGGTTCAGTGAGTATGAGAGCAAACAGAGCGGCGTCGTATAGCAAATTCCAGTTTTGCATGAGGATAATATCAGTCTTGCTTGCGTTGGTCTTTTCATTTCGCATGAGTGTTCACGTGTTCTCGCTGCTCTTTGCTTGCCTCGTTAGCAAGAGTCCTTGTCTAGCTGCAGATTATGTGAATTGATGGCGTGGTTGACGTTGAAGTGGTAACGGGATCACCTCAAGATTTGCGTTGGATCAGTCGACCCCGAAAAATGTGACGAGGCAGGCTACATGTACAAGTTGAAGTCCAAGATACACGAAAGCGGGAAGGAATCCGGTCAGTCGTACAGGTGCAAGTAACAGAGACCAGATACGAGCGCGCAATTAATTTGATTGATTTCCCGATACTCGTGTGAGTTTAGCAACGCTATTGCGACTGGGGGACTACAGGTTTTAAGTGTGCTAGATCGATTCTCGTTGAATGACTCACGATGATTGTTCGTCGACAATAAGTCACAATGCAGTGGTGATGTCGATACTGAACCATAACGTAGTAGAGCTACTTCACTGCAGCGAGTAGTTTGCGCTGCTGACAGCGTAGATTGCGGGAAGATAGCCCTTCATGGCGGGACGCCATTCACAGTGAAGTTCACTGTTTGTGAGTGCGCTCTTTTACGCATCACGTTGCAGTTCAGTGAGGACTCGATGTGAGTGTATGAACAGCAAGGTCACTCAGCTCGTTCACTTCTGAATTTCCCGGCCACAGTTCACTTTGACCGAGATGCGTGCTATGCAGTTTTCGTTTGCTGCAGTGGCGATTTTGCTCGCTTCTGTTACCGCGGCAGATCAACCCACGGTCACCATCAAAAATGGCTCCTACTACGGCGTGTACCAAGAAACCTACAACCAAGACCTCTTCCTCGGAATGCCATATGCGCAGCCTCCTGTCGGAGACCTTCGCTTTCGTATTCCGCAGTCACTGAACACGACATGGTCTGATCCCAAAAACGCAACCGAGTATTCTCCAGAATGCTACGGCTACGGTAGTGATCAGTGGGTGTTAGGCAACGTGGTCTCGGAGGATTGTTTGACGATCAACGTGGTGCGCCCGAGCGGTATTTCGGAAGGTGCAAAGCTTCCTGTGGGCTTCTGGATCCACGGTGGTGGTTTATATCAAGGTGGCAATCGTGATCCCCGTTACAACTTCTCGTACATTATTGATGAAGCGACCAAGGCGGGTAAGCCGTTCATCGGTGTGAGCATCAACTACCGTCTGCATGGATTCGGTTTCCTGTGGGGAAGTTCTGTCAAAGAGGCTGGGGTCACGAACTTGGGTTTCCGAGACCAGCGTTTGGCGCTGCACTGGGTGCAAGAAAATATCGCTGCGTTCGGTGGCGACCCGGACAAGGTCACGATCTGGGGTGAAAGTGCTGGTGGCTGGAGTGTCGGCTACCAACTCCTGGCCTACGGTGGTCGGGACGACGGACTGTTCCGTGGCGCTATCATGCAGTCGGGTGCCCCTGCACATGGTTCTTCAAATTACGCGAACGCTTCCGCTTGGGACGTGTACTACAACAACATCACTTCCGCCTCCAACTGCGGCTCTGCGACTGACACTCTGGACTGCCTACGTCAGGTGCCGATTGATACGCTTTCGTCGATCTTCAATAGCTCCGTAGCCTCCTCAGCTTCCTTCAGACCTGTCATCGACGGTGACTACCTCCAAGACACTGGAGCCAATCTTTTGCGCAACGGAAAGTTCGTGCACGTGCCGATTCTTCACGGCGCCAACCATGACGAGGGCTCTGCGTTCGGCACCTGGGGCATCAACTCTACGGACGAGTACTTGGAATACCTCGTGGCGATGGGGAACACGGCCGAAGAGGCCGAGACTCTTGCAGCAGTCTACCCTGACATCCCTGAGATCGGCATCCCCGGCACGCTGCATGGCCGGCCACCAGCCGATTCACTTGCTGGTTCCCAATTCAAGCGTGTGTGTGCGTACGCCGGTGACGCCTACATGCACGCACCTCGGCGCTACACGGCTGAAACATGGGCAGCTAACAATGTCACCAGCTACAGCTATGTTTTCAACGTGCTGGTCAACGGGTTATCGCAGTACGTCGGCGCCACCCACTTCCAGGAGGTCGCCTTTGTATTTTACAACCTCGATGGCAATGGATATGAGAGCGCCGTCGCCGTGAATCCGTTCCTGGGAATGCCAGAGACTTTTGCCCAGCTTGCGCGCGTCATCACTCGTATGTGGTCGAGCTTCATTGTGGACCAAACGCCCAACAACAACGGCGTGACGGTTCTCAACTGGCCCGAGTACACTGCAGAGAACCCCACAAACATCGTGTTCGATGTGAACGTGACCGAGCTGGCCTACATTGAGCCGGACATCTACCGTGCGGAGGCCATCGCGTACCTGCATGGCCAATACTTTGAGTAAATCGGTAAGTGAGACGTATGAGCGTCTATGTTGCGATGGTAAGGCATAAACTTAAACAACATGCCACAACGACAATTCTCGTTTTGATAGTATCCGTTGCTCTTCACATTGAAGCGACTGCTTCAACCACTCAGCAACTCGATCACGAGACAAAAATGTCATCATGATTTAAGTGACTAAAGCAACTTGAACCAGCAAATCGTTCAAAACTCGGGATCCGTGATTGTACATATCCCGAGTCTGGGACGATCTTGCGTTGAGCTGAAGAGATGCACTCGTCACCAAGCATCAGACCGATTTTCTGCAACGCACAAGACTCTGCGGCAATGTACTTCAACGCGCGTGGTTGCAGTATGTGCACATCGTACATCGCGATCCAAGATTATTTGCACCGCCCATTAGCGTCTTAGCAAACTGGGCATTCTCTAACTTGGAAGCAAGATCAACACTACTTAACCAATGTGGTTGTGCACATTCGCAGTCGTATCGCTTCTGGCTGTCCCAACTTCCTCCATTGATCCACCCACTGTCACCATCAAAAATGGCTCCTACTACGGTGTGTACCAAGAAACCTACAACCAAGACCTCTTCCTTGGAATGCCATACGCACAACCTCCTGTCGGAGACCTCCGTTTCCGCAACCCTCAGTCATTGAACACGACGTGGTCGGAGGCGAAGAACGCGACAGAGTATTCTCCAGAATGCTACGGCTACGGTAGTGACCAGTGGGTGTTGGGCAACGTGATCTCGGAGGATTGCTTGACGATCGTCCGAGTGGTGTATCAAAAGGAGCTGATCTCCCAGTTGGTGTTTGGATTCATGGTGGAGGTTTCTACCAGGGCGGCTCTCGTGACCCTCGCTACAACTTGTCATACATTGTGAATGAAGCTGCGGAAGCAGGGATGCCATTCATCGGTGTCAGCTTTTGCAGGCGTTCGGCTTCTTGTGGGGTACAGTGGTCAAGGAGGCTGGGGTCACGAACTTGGGTTTCCGAGACCAGCGTTTGGCACTGCACTGGGTGCAAGAAAATATCGCTGCGTTCGGTGGCGACACGAACAAGGCTACGATCTGGGGCGAGAGCGCTGGAGGGCGAGGTGTCTCGTACCAACTTGTCGCCTACGGTGGTCGGGACGACGGACTGTTCCGTGGTGCCATCATGCAATCGGGATCACCTGTGAAATACATCCCTACCGCGTACACCAACGCCTCGGCTTGGGATGTTTAATACAATAACATCACAGCAGCAGCTAACTGCAGTTCTGCAAACGATACTTTGGACTGCCTCCGCCAAGTCCCTGTGAATGCACTATCGGGAATTCTTAACAGCTCAGTGGTCTCCTCGGCATCTTGGGGACGAGCTATCGATGGTGACTACATTCAGGACACTGGTCCTGCCTTGTTGAGCGAGGGGAAGTTTGTACACGTACCGATTGTGCTTGGGACGAATAACGATGAGGGCACTGCGTTCGGGAAAGCTGGCATTGGCACGTGTGAGGAGTTTTCTGAGTATTTGGAGGGCATGGGGTACAGCCAAAAGGAGGCGAGTATCCTGCTAGATCTCTACCCAGACATCCCTGAAATTGGCATTCCAGGCACTCTCCACGGGCGTCCAGGCAACGACACAACCTATGGATTCATGTACAAGCGAGTATCCGCTTATGCTGGAGACAGCACGATGCATGCTCCTCGTCGCTTTATGTCGCAAATCTGGGCGAGCAACAATGTCACGAGCTACAGTTACCTGTTCAACGTCCTCACCGCTGGTGTTTCACAGTACATTGGATATACACACTTCACTGAGGTGGCATTTGTGTTCTACAACCTGCTAGGCAACGGCTACAATAACTCGGTCGCGACACACCCGTTCTTGAATAAACCCGAGAGCTACAGCCAACTTTCACGACTGATGACCCGCATGTGGGCGAGCTTCATCGTGAACCAAACACCGAACGAATCTGGAGGTATGTCTGCTTGCTACATCTACTCTGTTCATGTGTATTTTGACGAACATTGTGTTGCGATTCTATCTCTGCAGTCACGACGCTCAAGTGGCCCGAGTACACACCGGACGACCCGCAGAACATCGTATTCGACGCCAATGTGACGGAATTGGCCTACATCGAGCCTGACACGTTCCGAGTCGAGGCCGTTGCCCATATGATCAACAATGTGTAGCTACCATGGATAGATGGTTTGTTGTCTTGCGTAGATGGTTTTCGCGACAAGTAAACTGGGGGAGATGACTGTGCTGTAAGTGAAACCCGCCTTATCAAACTACGTTAGACAGCTATGTAGTCCCTCCTGGATTTTCAGTAACACGCTGTCCCCTGCACAACATCCTTTTCACCACTCGAGTGGTTGCAGCATTACGCTCACCATTACGCGCGTTGCAAGCGTCGAACATCCTCATCGAAATCGAGACGGAGTGGACGGGGCAAGTGCGCAGATAAAGTCGAGCTGGTGAGCGCCATACGCCTCGTAGTCTACAAGGCACGGCCAGCGTCCATTTCCACATGAATCGACTGTGCTTCAGTTACGCATTCACTACTTTAGTTACAGGAGCGGTAGGAAGCCACACGCGTTGACGTGTGCCTGCAGTTCTCGCATCCGTGATCGCTCTCTTGAGCGCCAGTCTGCCCTTCGTCACGTTGTTCGGCATACAAACTCCCAGTCCGTTCCGTGCCAGCCCTATTCGGGCGTAGAGGCAGCCCATCAACCCGTCCGCCGTCTCCATTCCAGCTAGCCCCGCGCATGACGCAGATCGGCAGGCAACGCTCGCTTTCCTCCGCGAGCGGCGGTGGCGTCGGTCGCGCCACCATCAACTCGCGTGGGTCACTGCAGACGTCTCAGGAGTACGTCGCCCGCGCACAGCAGTTCGCCGACGCGCGCGTGCACGAGACGCTCCAGAAATACCACAGCAACCGCGCGGCCGCTTCGTACGCGTCGGGAGACTCGCTGGGCGTGGATCGCTCTCAATGGAAGCTGGCCAAGGGCGGTCGTCACCACGCCATCTCCTGCTACAAAAAGGTGTCGGCCAGAGGCCCGTTCGGTGGCTTGAGGATACCGCACAGGTCGAAACAGACAGCCGGCGATGCGATGCGCATGACCATGAGCGCCAATAAGCACACACCGTCCGTGGCCGTCTCGGAGCAGGCCGAACTGCTCGCTATTGGTGTGGTGCCAGGTACGCTGGAAGACGTACTACACGGCACTGTGAACCTCACGCCCGAGGCTATGCAGATTGAGAGCGCGCACGCCCAATGCGACCTACTGGACAGTCGCGTGCTGGCCGCGCTCGTGGCGCCGTCGGCCAGCGCACCGTTCCGCTCGCTCACACTCAAGTGGACGCTGCGTCATCATGAAGTGCTGTCTAGACACAGAGACTACGTCTATCTCGAGGCCACTGGAGTACTGCGAGATCCACAGGACAACGGCGCGAGAGTGGGTTATCATCTCGTGCACTCAGTCACGTTGCCATCGGCCCCCGAACTGGCGCCGGAGATGCAGATCGTTCGTGGCCACTTGTCATACTGCTACCTCTACCGACAACACGGCGAGAATGAAGTTGAGCTCTTTTTCCATGGAGGAATGCTGCCGCGTGGTGGCGCGAGGGACCGTCTGGCCTTCTCATTGACGGCAGAAGCAGTGTTGGCTTCACCCAGTACCATTGAGTGTGCAATGATGAAGAAACTGGCCTTCTCACTGCGTACCAAGCAACCGACAGCTCTTCATCCGCCGTCGCCACCGCTGCATCACATTGACGAAGACATTCGGCAGACTCAGACTCGCAAGAGCATTTTCAGCGGCAGCATGTTCCGCGCCTCGATGACATTTGACAGCAGCCGCAGCAGCATGTCGTTCGGTGGAGGTCTCGGTGTCAGCCCCTGCCGCGTCTGTCACCGTCCGGTGCGAGCCCTTTTTGGAGGAAAAGTGACGAGTTGTGAGTTGTGTGAGGAACCTGTGTGCAATCGCTGTAAAGTGAACAAGAAGGTGTTTGTATTTGAAGGCGGGGTATTCCACCCGCAGAAGATGGACTTTTGCTCCGAGTGCATGGTGACCACGAGCCGTTTGAACGCGGGGTGGGTGGCGTCACAGGAGCTGACTGGAGCTGCTAACCGGGTACGTCTTAGTGAGCGGAGCAGCTCGTCGTCGGAAGAAAATGGTCCGAAGTCTCAAGTTGGTTTGGGGGCGTCGTGGAACGGCGGTATGTCACGCATTGACGAGGGCCGCGCAACGATGTCGTCGGACGGTCCAATGGGACATTCCGCGCCTCAGTCCGTCGTCTGGCTCCCTACAGACCACCTGCACCCTCGCCTCACTTCCATTGATCCCATGGACGTCGAGATAGAAGACGAACACGAAGATGGTCCTGAGCAGGGAGCGTACGATCGGATTGAGGACGACAGCTTCATCGATACAGAGGCATTCGTGACGCTAGACGATGACGACGACAGGTTTGATGGAGATGACATTATTCCTATGATTGATATCCCATCAGAAGGTGAAGAGGACGAGTTCAAGCATGAACGCACGCTATCGGTTGACCTCGTGTACGTTTCGGAGGGCTCGTAGAGCCGTTGGAAGTTCATGCACCAAGAAGATAATCAAAATCGGCTAAACAGACCCGCAAGTCTTCGGAAGACACGAAGACAAGCTAGATGCGGTGTACCTCTTATTTAATGAGTAAACGTATCGGCGTTTTCGCCACCGATCAGTCAAATAGTTTGTATCTTGCGTTTCTTGCGCTCTCGAAGCAGTTTCCTCATTCGAGAAGCATATTCTTCCCAGCAAGGCCACTCAGACGCATTCTGAGCTCGAGCACTCTTCAATTGTTCCTGTTCATCTGTTGTCAATTTGTTTTCGATTCGATGGCTTTGACTCTTCATTATCAGCAAAACCAATTCAGCCACCTGTGTCGTAGCTAACGTCACGGGTATGTCGTCGTTTGCAGCATCGGGAGCGTCAGTGATCCGTATGTTGACAGTCTCCGACAGCACCAACGTGTCTGCGTCCGCCTCGGCAGCTGTCCACATGGCCTTCAGCTGCTTCACTTCAACTGTGGACGATATTTGACGACCCACGACCAAGAGTTTGCAAGTGGTTGGTGTGCATTCCTATAGCATTTTTGTTAGTGACGAGTTAATGGCAACTACTATGCAGTCAAACCTGCGAATTCAATTGGATCTGGATGGACACAACGTCGCCTGAAGCGAGGAATCCCAGTGCTGGTCGCACGCGAAGTTTGCGCGGAGCTGTGCACTGCACTTTGAAGAGTGTCGTTATATTCGATTGCACTACATTACGCAGTACTAAAACATGATGTCGCTGCTGGGTCGAGAGCTCTAGTGGTTCACGTTGTTCACGACCTTCATACTTGAGCTCCATCATATACTTCAAGTAGATGGCTACAGCCCCGTTAGTCAAATATCGGAAACCGTTTCTCGAATTTTCTGCTTCGTGTGGCTACACATTTTTCACTTGGAATACATATAGTATACTTACAGCAAGTCTCCATTTCAGCCAGTCATCGGAGCCATCACTCGACATGCGCCGAGGAGCCAAGTCCGACGGCTCCAAGCTGCGCGCGAGCCGCGTGCGTCGCCAGCGCGACCGAGAGCGCAGTCTCGATGGGGACGAGCTGGAGCAGCGCTTTGGCCGCGCGAGTCTGTCGCTGTCGGCGCCTGTTTTCGTCCCGGCGGCCCAGCGCACGCAGCCGTCGCCCAAGCGGTCGATGGCGTTCGTGACGGAGCGACGTGGAGCCTCCTCCTGTGCGTCTTCTAGCGCTCCTCGACGACCCAAACGCTCGGCCACTGCAGCTGCTGCTGCTAAATTGCACAAGAATATAGAGGCGGCCAAGAAGAACCTGAAGCCGAGCAATGAAGACACACAGAGCAAGCCGAGACGACAGCGGATGGGCGCGAAGGGACTGAAGCAGAGACAGAAGCAGCCGTCCAAGGCTGCGGCTGTGTCGATGCACGAGCGGCATCGACGCAAACTGTCGCTCACGTCGACGGAGCTGGAGGCGACAGAGGAACAGGAGACGGCAACGTCAAGTGAACAGGCAGAGGACGTGTATCCAGAGACTGCAGGAAGCGCCTTCCCTCAGCAACTTACGCTCTTTAGCCAGCAGAAGCGACTGCCGCAACGTGTGGCTAGTCGTGACGACGTCATTGACACGATCTTTAAGGCGCTGTTCGCACGCAGTGAAGGACGACGCAATCGCCCACGACAGGCACTGAGTGCATTTGGAGACGACACAGGAACAGATACGGACGAGCCTAATGAGGAGTTTGTCAAGAGAGGACTAGCTAATGCGCTCTTCAAGGACCAGCTCAATCTACATGCGCCATCATCGCTTCCAACTGCAGTGACTCCGGCAGCGACAGCGGACAATCTCATCACACCAATTTTCATGCACGCACTAGTGAATGCACTACGTTTTGAGGACTTTCGAACAGCTAGTGCGCGATTAGATATCCTGCGTGCTATCCACAAAAGCTGTCCTACCAAGAGGTTGCACCTCGCACGAGCACTTGCAGATGCAACGGCATTGCGTGTGGAATACGTGACAGCGGTGGCAGCACGTTCACAGGTGCTTGGTGTCGAGAAGACCTCGACGAAAGTTATAACGGATCACATCCATGACCATGGACATGGCTTCACTGAATTTCTGCGCTACTCGATCGAGCATGTTGAAGAGAGTTTACTGGAGACATCGCCTCCGGAAGGATCGGATGCGGCCCAGGAGCAAGAGGAACAACAAAAGGAGCTCGTGCGTAATTACATGACCAGTCTGGTTTCACTCTGGCGAGCGCACTGGGTCGATCCTGCAGGATCCGACGACGAAGAACTCATCAGCTGTGCAGGTCAGTTTGTTGCTTACATGCCGTCGGTGACAGGTCCGCTGCTGAAGCGATTGTTGAGTGCATGGCCTACGCGGTACCCGAAGCAGGAAGTGGGCGCCATCCGCATGGTGGCACGAGTCATCATGTCTGGTCCTCCACTGCACCAAGTAGACTCGACGCAGGTGTTGCAGCGTCGTGTTTTCGCGCGCCTAGCACGCGCTTTGCAGAGCCCGAATGTTGATGTGGCCAAGGAAGCACTGGCCTTCACGGGCTGTCAGTTCGTGTTGGTACACTTCTTGGGGCGAGACGAGGTTGTCTACAAAGCCGTCACCTCAGCACTGCACACCAATGTCGAGGAACACTGGCACCACGGTGTACGCAGCACATCTGAGATGAACTTTGACCGTGCACTAGACTTTGCGTCCTAGTCCTTAACGTAGACAGAAAAACACAATAGATAGAGGTAGATGAATAGATAGACGACTAACCTTTGAGCACAACCGAATTTGTGGATATGCATCTTGTTTACTTTGATGAGCGTCAATTGCGTCGCTCATTCGTCGTCGCGCTTGCCAGAGCAGCCACTAAAGTCGAAGCCACAGGCCATCGAAATGACGAGATAAATGACAAAGAGTCCCACGAAGACCAGTAGCAGCCAGAGCTTGACGTTGCGTCTCCACATGGACTTGCGTAGCTGCGTAGACGAGCGTTCAAACTTGACCGATTGGCGGTTGAGTTTGTCCGTGCGATCCACGAGCAGCTCAAACTTTTCTCCTCGGTCCAGCACTTTCTCGATATTCTCCACCATAATGTCCTTAACGTCGTCGATCTGCTGCTTGACTCTCGATAGCGAGTCTGCGTCTGGATTGGCGTTGTAGTAGTCGAGCAGACGTCGGATCTCGTGCTGGAACTGGTCGTTCATGGCGAAGGCGATGGCTGTGAGCGCGCGCTCGCCGTACGTAGCCTGGAAGCGGTTCTTCATGTCCTCTAGGAACAGGAAAGGCACACGTCGTTTGAGGTCGTCATCCGCCATGCACAGATACGTGATGCCTCCCTCGACGATGTAGTGGAAGATGTGGCGGTCGTAGACGTACGACATGCGGCCGTCGGAGCTCGGGATCTTGGCCAGCAGCACGCGCGTGACGGTGGGGAAGTTGCCAGACGTGGCCGTGTACTCGGCCAGCACAGTCTTCTCGCGCGACACGAGCGCGTAGACGATCGGCATCGTCGCTTGAGCGTGGAATCAGAGAAGAATGTACACAAGTGTGTACAGCACATCACTTACCTATTGAAAGGAATATGGACACTCGAGGACAATAACTGCACATCTATGGTGTATTGGTATTGATTCACTGCATCATCATCACGTGTGCCTCTATAACCTGTAGGATGAAAGCCAACGTTAGTCAGCAGATTCGCGTCGACTTCATAGTTGCTACGCACCATCATCAGTTCTGTGCGATCGAAGCGGTTGCGGAACGGGTATGCCAACTTGTTCAACACTAGCAGCTCGTCACGCAACTTGTCCACCGACCAGTTCGTCGTCTTCGCCATCAGCTTCGTCAAGACCGCCGTCATTCGAGCCTACAGCAAACATCCACAATCACTGTCAGTGAACAGACTTCTCCATCAAGGTGTCTAATGTCGCGTTACCTCATCATAAATAAACTCGGGTGTCTCCTGCACCTCATCAGCTGGCTCTTCACGCGTCTCAGGCATCGGCTCGTTAGCATTTCCGTTAACAACTTCAGCTGGGCTCTTCTCTTCCAATGCAGTCACTTTTTCCACCTCCACAGTCTCTTCGTCATTAACATTCACGCCAAGAGCTTCATCCGTCATCATCTGTTCTCCATATCGATCGCCAAAGCACTTCAGCGACAACTCGGAGTCCGCAGAGATGTACTCCAGTGCCTCCATTACGCTGTTCAAAGTCACAGTCTCGCCGTTGCGCTTCTTACCCGGAGTAAACACAACTCGCTGTACGGCCAGTCCAGACTCTTTGCCTGACGCTTCGATGATATCGAAATTGTCATCGCGTCTCCAACCTTCCTCTTTCAGAAGGGGCCACAACAATTCATCAAAGTAGTCCGTCTCATCCATCTTCTCTTCGTCCTGGATGAGGCGCACAGAGCCCGCTGCATCCGTCGAGTTATTGGCAACCGAACGCTGCGTTTTGACCGACTCCATCACTGCATCGTCCGTCAACCGTTTAATGTACTTTACACTGACAGACTTCTCACTGCCACCGAGAATGTATTTGACATTGTACGTGCCATCCTTGTTGCGACCCTGTACGACACCAGCACCACCCTCACGATTGATACCTGGATGCGTCCGACTGCTCACGAAGACGCGATCGCCGTCGTTAAAAATCTCTTCTCCATTCTCCTCCTCTGAATATTCGTTGTTATCGGCTTCGGTCTTCCCGTTGCTGCTCATGGTAGGTGCTTCTTCATCGCTCTTTTTTTCCTCTTCATCCTCCTCTTCATTCCCAACAAACCACTGCGGAGCTGATTGATGACTGTCTTCTTCCTCATTCTCGAGGGTATTAGCACTCTGAACTTCTGTAGTGGGCTCCTCTTTTACAGGCACTCCATTACAGGTAGGCTTATTGCTCCCTGTTGTCGCACGTGAAATCGCAGCGTCCAAACTGATTTCGGGGGCCTTTACACCACGAAGCCGTGCACTGGTACGCACACCGGGTTTTTCAGGAGGCAGGGCATGGTTCCTGCGAGGACTCTTGTCCGAAGATTTCACAAATCGTTGGCCATACTCCCCATACATAGCTGGGTGCGCTCTGAGCCGCTTTGTCACCTCACGACACTTGGCAAAAAGGTCGTAGCCCTGGCGTATGCGAAATCGGTGCGCATACGACAAGATGTTGTCCTTCATTGTACCAGCCGCGTGCGCGATATGGCGGGTAGAGCTACGTTTGGGGTTGAAGACATTGGCGTTCCGAACAATGAGCTGGATGTCGTCCATGAACTGTTCGAAGCAAGTGTAGTCCTTGTCATTCAGTTTATCACGCATCGTTCTTAGGTCCATGGGATTCTTCACAATCAAGTAGTAGTTTGGTACTGCCTTGCGATCAACTGGAATGTAAAACGGTGTGTACCCCCTTTGGGAATAACAGTAGTCAAGTACCTGACTCAGAAAAATTCGCAGCTCACGCAGGAAGTGGAGGTCTCGTTCTTTCCTCTTTTGTTGTTCTTCTAGGCTCAGCTCGATCTTGGGGGCTGGTGGAAGTGGGGCCAACGGCAGGACTTCAAGTGTTTCGTTCTTATATCGCTTGGTCATCTGAACCGGTGGAGGTGTAGCAAACGAGCTAAACACTTGTTCAAAATGAGCCGATCGAGCAGCCTTGCTTGGTGCCTCCAACCCCACTATCACGGACGTCAAGGACACACTGGGATCTTCCCGAAATAATGCTAACAGATCATCCGGCAAACTTTGATCGTCACATGAGGATGACGTTGTGCACGCCAAAAACAAGATGGGCAGGTTTGCTCGGACTTGCAAATTCATGAGCATCATCTTAAGAGTCAGGTGCATGGATTCACTGGTGTTTTTCCACCACAACTCGATTTGCGGGAGATAAAGTACGCACGGCACACACTTCTGAGCCTCGCTGAGTCGTTGGATAAGTGCTTCTTCAGGGAAATGAGAGTTTGAGTCAGCCACCAGCGAAGGATAGTCCAGAGAGAAATGTGTCAATCCCTCCAACGAGTGCAGCAGCGCTGGACCAATATACTGCTGGCCCATGCCAGCCTTACCCCCAATCAAAACACGAGGGAATCCCGAGTGGCGAGGCAAATGAAGAGACGCGATGGTGTGAACACGCTTCTTTTGCGCACGCCGCACTGCTCTTTGCATAGCTGCCGAGTTAGAACTCCGACAATCTGGACAAAACCAGAGCTCACCAGTGCTCTCTTCAACAGATTCATGGGATGCAGCCTCGTCCGACAGACACAGACCGTGGAAAGCCCCAGGGCATGCATCGCAGCAAAGCAACTTACCTTCATCTCCGTGGCAGACATCGCAATCATCATGATTCGTAATTGCATAAATATCCAAGTCATCTTCGTCTTCACCTTCGTCATCCATAGATCCAAAATCGTCCTCAGTGTCCTTGCCAGTGGTGACAGCATCATCAATCGCTCCTTTGTCTAGAGGGAAGAGCGGGAAGTGGCGTGCTACACCTTGCAAGACCTTTGTCAGCTGCCCCTGCAATAATTCTTTCACAGCACGAGGTAGCGGGGATGCAAACGAGCTGACAGCGCGATGAGAAGCTGGGGTGATCTTTTTGGCTGCCTTGGCAAAATCTCCGCGAGCTACTACCACCTTGTCCAAATTGATTAACAGTTTGTTTTCACTTCCGTACACTTGAGGGTACACGCGTCGCAAAGAGCACAAGGCTGCCTCTGAACAAAGTGCTTTGATGTCAGCACCGCAGTAACCCACGGTTTGCTCAGCGACCTCTGTTAAGAACCTGTCTGATAATGGAGGCTTCCAATGTTTTGAGTGGATCGCAAGCATGCTCTTTCGATCGTTTACACTCGGCAGCTTGAAACCTAGTTCTCTGTCAAATCGGCCAGGGCGACGTAAAGCAGGATCAATAGCGTCGAGTCGGTTGGTCGCTCCAATCACGACGACGCGGCCCCGCGAATCCATACCGTCCATCAAAGCTAGCAGCGTCGACACGATAGACGCGTGGATTTGATCTTGTTTGGCGCTGCGTACAGGAGCGAGACCATCAATTTCGTCAAAGAAAATAATCGAGGGCTGATTCCGTTTAGCCTCTTCAAAGAGTAGTCGTAGCTGTCGCTCTGCTTCACCCACCCATTTACTTAGACAATCTGCTCCCTTCCGCATGTAAAAGGTGACCTGTCGTCTCGGTTTCTCCTTTTTCTTTCCATTTTGTACTGGACTCGCTGATCTTTTGGAAGTAGTAATTTGCTCACCTCCACCGTAGAAAGAGCATGAATTGGCCAGTGCTCTTGCTAGGAGTGTTTTCCCTGTGCCTGGTGGTCCGTAGAACAGCACGCCCGATGGTGGCGTCACGTTATACTTGTCGTAAAATTCCGGATATAACAACGGTAGCATCACCATTTCTTTCAGCGCTTCAATATGCGACTTCAGACCACCCACGCTGTCCCAAGTGATGCTACGATCAACTTCCACAGGCGTGATATCTGCACGTGAACTTCCGCTTTTTCGACCACTCTTCGAATGCTTCCACGGACTGCTTGTTCGCATCCCACCGTCAGAGTCATCGTCGTCCATGTACATGTCAGAAGACGACGATGAACCTGACGAGGAGGACGAGAGGGATCGACGGCGCCGATTCCGGCGACCTCGACCATATTTGCTTCGTCCTCGGCTTCGGCGGCGGTGTGGAGGAGACGAATCCATGTCTGGCAGAAACAGCCGCCTATTGCTTCCGGAACTGTTCGGGGCACTTCTCCTGGACGCACGGTTGGTCTGGCGTTTATGATACTCCACGTATGCAGATGTCTCCGGGGAGACGGTAGCATCTTCTTCGGCGTCCGCCCGATGGGTTTTTGAACGATCACGAAGCGAATAACGCCGTGATGTGTCCCCCGGCTCAAATGTCGATACTGGGTTCGTCTTGGCTCGGCTTCGAGTGGTCACGTTGTTAGTTGTAGGTGCCTGTCGACGTTGCCGCAGATGGTATCGGGTTGCACTTGCTGGTTCTCCTTCCCCGTCTTCATCGTCGTTATCGTCATCTTCCGAGTTCGGGTCGTCATTCTCCGACTGTGACTCGTTGTCTGCATCTTCTTCATCTCTGGTCTCAGCGTGATCGTCTTCGACGCTTACCTCCAATTGCGATCGCTTTACTACGCGCCTCCTGGTGTCTATCGGAGGTGGTGAAGCACTGCTTATCTCACTCGTTGTAAGACTTTCTCTCGATCGCAGCGAGTAGCGGGAAGGGCGCAAGCGTCGTTCCAACTCCTCAGCTTTCACTCTCTCCTTGTGTTCCGCAGCCTTAATCTGTCGGTTGATTTTCGTCATATCAATGTCGTCTTCCTCCTCCTCCTCGTCTTCCTCTTCGTCCTCATGTCGTCGTTGTCTCTTAGACCGTCGGTTCCTGTTCCGATTTCGACGTCGTCTCCGTTTCTTGCTGTTGCTTACAGACTCAGGTGTTGACTCCGTATACGTCGAGTGAGAAGTAGTGAACACCTCGTTGTACATGGACTCGTCGAAGCGCTTGGGCTTTGTGTGACGCGTGCGCAACGAGTAGCGAGAGGATGGCGACGTGCTGCTGAGATCTTCACGTCCTGCAGAGGGCGGTGGACTGACGATATCTAGCTCCGTTAGACGTCGCTGTTAACAACAAGCGTGAGTAATTGAGTCCATGAGGAGAGTCCAAACACGTACCGAGGTCCGCTTCGTCTTCTCTTCCTCTTCTTCCTTGTTTTCCTCCAGTTCGTCCGTGTCTCCGTCCTCCGACTGCTTCACACACAAAACACAAGCTCAGCACTTGCCCGCATATGATGCCAGTTGTTAGCACCAACTTCTTCTTCTTCTTCTGACTCGACGGGACGAGCGCGCACTCGCGGAGGATCCACGAGCACGGGCGACGAGTCTGTGCACATCTCAAAAGGGAATCAGACGCGAAGAGGCCAAGTACACGGACGCTACCCACCGCTGCTGCTAGGAGAATCTGCCGCTTCCAACACGCTCATCGTTGCCGCCAAATTTGCGAGTGAGGCTCAAGCCAGCCAATCACGCTTGACCAGATTTTTGGCCAATGGGAACCACTCTAGACCAGAAAACAGCCAAGTCCCTCCTCAAA